>VZTO01003501.1:1864-75941 GCA_013400615.1 Syrrhaptes paradoxus | reverse complement strand
GCCCGGTGCTGCGGCAGAGGGCGGCGGGCCGGGAGCCGTACCGGGGGAGCGCCGCCGAGGAGGGCTCCGGCGGCGCCAGGATGTAGGCGCGGGGCGGCGGGGAGCTGCCGCCGGCGACGGGCTCGCCATGAAGAAGCACTCGGCCAGGGTGGCCCCCCTCAGCGCCTGCAACAGCCCCGTCCTCACCCTCACCAAAGTGGAAGGTAAACGCCGGGAGCGGGACGGGGATACCGCCGCGGGGGTGGAGACCGGGGACCGCCACAGGGGATGCTCCGGGGCGAGCGGGTGCGGTGCCGGGGCATTGCCCGGCGGGGGAGATTCGCGACCCGCCGCCGGGCATCGTCGGCGACCACCCAGAGCTCCGCTGTGCTCAGGCTCTTTCCTCCCCTGCTTTCTAGAGACAGAGCTCCTCTCCTGGGGCTTCTCTTAGGGTCGGGGAGCGGCCCCCAAGCCCCTGCGCAAGTACCTGCCAGGCGGGACCCCTGCCATGAGGGAGGGAGGATGCTGAGCAGATTTGACCCCCCGTGGGAGGAACAGAGACCCGTGTCCGTCTGTCCTCATCTCTAGTTGCCAATCCAACGGTGTGGCTGGGGCTCTGTGGTTGGGAGGGTGATGATAAGCCCCACGGCAGTGGGGGGCTGGCAGCCCTGCAGGGACCACGGGAACCTTTGGACACTTTGAGGGTTCATAGCTGGGGATCTTGAAAAGGGCACTGACATGCTCAGGAGGGTTTCCCAGTGGGAAGGTCTGGGGTGAGGAGCTGCAATCTTGGGTAGAAACCTGTAGGCCATGTCCTGGAGAGGCAGAGCAGTTGGGATGGAGGGGGTGGATGCGGGGGCAGGAGGAACAGGAGGGTGCAGCTAGGGAAGAGGAGCCTGTCTGAGGGGTGGATACAGGGCTCAGTTCTTGAAGGAAGGGCAAAGAGGAAGCCACTAGTTTGGGGGATGTGGGAGCTGGTTGAGAGAATGGAGCTGGTGGGGGGAAAAAGGTTGACTGAAAGGAATGGAGGAAGGAGAGGCAGAAAGGGATGAGCAAGATGAGGCAAAGAGGAAGAACAACAGAAAAAAGGGAATGATTGAACACTGAGAAGTAAAATATGAATGTGAGACTCCATAGAAGGCTCATGAAAAAGAAAAAAGGTAGTATTGAAAAACTGAGGATCAAAGAAAGGAAAAGAAAAAACAGTAGCAATAGCTCTGTGGAGAAGACAGTGAGAAAGTGCAGAAATGCTCAAGAGAGGGAGAGGAACTAAAATCAGCAAGGAAAAGTAGAAAATCAGGAGTACCTGAAGGTATCAGTTCATGGAGAATATAGCGTTGCATTTCTCCAGCATAAAAACCTCTTGCTCTAAAGATAGGAAAAGGGATCTCAGCTTTCTGACCAAAAGAGGAGCAGGCCTGATCTTCATTACACTGTAATTACAATAAAAATTACAATAAAAGCGCTGGGAGTTAGCCCTGGCCACAGCAGAGGGTTTCTCTCAGGGTTCGTGTTGGAGGCTCCTCTAGGCAGGCAGCACGTCTCCCTTGCTTTTGGTGCACTGCACATGTTGTATGAATCATAAATAATAATAACCCACCAGGTTCCAGCTTTGAAATGTGGGTCATCTCATTCCTTTTCTACCAGTTCAAATACAGTTTATTGCCTACCTTGTATAGAAACAGAAACATCCCTGTGCCATAAAATTGAATCCTTTCAAGCATTTCCATGTCTGCTTTGCATACCAGCTCTCAGATGCCCTATCTCTGCCCACTAGGGAATTTGTTGACCTAATTGGACTTTCCTTCTTTACTTCAGATTCTTTTCTCTGTTATCATCAGGGGCAAAATCTAAATTGCCTTGATGGTGCATGATAGGGCCCAGAGGTTGTACAGGGGCAGGTAAGAGTTTCCTTTGCTGGTTGCTTCCTTTTAATGAAACAGACTGGCTTTGTTTGAGAGCTTCTCTTTCCAAATCAATCGACAACATTTCCTTTCAGACTGATATTGACTAATTTCACCAGCTGGTGTTTAGAAGCATATGAAAAAGATGTAGTTGTAGGCAAAAATAAAGTGAAGCAGTGGGCATACTGTGAACGGCTTGCTCTCCTTGGTCTGGTTGCTGTACCTCTGGCAAAGATTTGCCTTCCTGAAGTTCTCTGGTAGCCCAGGTCCCTTGCAAAGGCATAGCCAATGCTGCAAGAGCAAGGCACCAAAACTTTCATCTGCTTCGTAGTTATTATTATTTTCTCCCCTGTCAACCACCATCAAAGCATTTCAAGGATCTTTGGCAGAACCACTAGGAATATGTTCGACTCCAGGAGAGTAAGCCAAGAGGAGCCTTTCATTGATATGCATTGCTGCAAAGCCTTCCAGCATTCCCTCTTATTTTCCTGTCAGTGCAGTAGCTGCTTTGCTTTAAAAGGGAGATACGGACTTTGTGCGCCTTCAGAAGTGTGACTGCCATCTCAAATTATTTCAGAGATTGAATCATCAGTATGCTCTCAGCCTGCTGTACCAGCACTTCTCAAGACGACTGTATCTGCGTGCATCACTCAGGCAGGCGGTAACCACACCATGTGTTTTCTGTGCCTGGTACCATTGCACCCACTTCATACTTGGGAAATGTAGGCTTGGTGCCTGCTTTGTGCTTGTCCATCTTTCTGGGGTTTTTTTCTTACCAGTTTCCATCCATCCTGCCGTGGCCATTCCACTCAGTCCTGCCAGCTGGCTGGCTTCACCCTGTGTGTACCTGAAAGCACGGTGTACTTTGAGGAATTACTTCCCTTCCGTGAGAGGGTAAATATTTCCATCCCCGCTCGTCATCTTGGGATCTTCCAGAAATAGGTGACATCAGCTTTCACCAGGAGCTTCAGGACAATCACCTTGCCAGGGAAAACCCATCCTCCACTTAATTAGCTCCTACTTAGAGCTACTTATTCCCAGGCTTCTAGCACTAAAGAAATAGTATTGCAGCCTCCCCATATAGCACCTTTCCTCTGCACTGCTCTGTCAGGAACAGTGACCAGTGATATTCAAAGTGGCTTTCAATTATTACACAGAAATGTCTAAACTGAGTTGCTGTGGAACCAGATTCTGACACAGGCTCACCTGGAATAACCTTGTCTGCATCACTGGAATTGCAGGGAATTTGTACAAGTACAAATGAAAAATGAATTTGGCCTTTAATATATTGCATGCCTGCAGGGAATTCATCACAAGTGTATCAACACTGTAATCACTTTAATAATAAATCTTTTTCACTTCTTTAGCAAGCATAAACTGAAGATCCAAGCACAGCAAAAACTTCCATGAGTGGCAGTCTGCTTCCTTTAGATATGCAATGCTTCTTATCCTCATTTTGCAGATGGGGCAGCTGAGAAAATGCAGAATGAAGCAACTTGTCTAAAAACAAACAACATATCTTTTCACAGAGCAGGTGAGAAAAGACCTACAACAGATGAGGATGGACCCCCAAACCTCCCACACATGTTCTCTGGCCACGGGAGGGCACTGCCATGAATGGATGCGATAGGGGTGGGAGAAGACTTCTTTTCCAGGTTCCTGCTAAAAATTCCTTTTTGGTAAATAAGCTCAAGTGCTGCATAAATATATCTCTGGATGAATGCTGTGTAACGAGTAGCAGTGTTCTGCTGGTGGCTTCTGGATGTTTTGGTAGCGAGGCAATGCTTGTTTGTGCTTCGAGCGCTAAGACAGACCCTGTGAGAATTTTATCCAGCAGTCAGCATCTGTAGAAGGAAGAATTGTGCCAACTGTTCTTTTTTATGTGAGGGCTGTACATTATAGAAACATGGAGCGCTTGTGTATTCTAGAAAACAGAAGCCGCTGGAGAGCAGGAGAGGCTGGGGTTTGGTGGCTTGGCCAGGGCTGTGGGTCTGTGTGTGCTTCCCCACTGAAGCCGCCTTTGCGAGGAATGTGTGCTGGCTTCTGCGGGGAGACGTTAACTTGCAAAATGTTCACTCTTGCTCAGGCTGTTTTTCTGCCCGGAAGAGTCTTCAGTGTGAACATTCACGGTCAGGGCAGAGAACAGCAAACCCACCCTGTGTTTGCTCCGTGGTTGTGGCAGCAGCTCTCACCCACTCCTGACCAGAGCTGGGATGGGGTGAATGACCCCGGGGTGAAGTTAATGGGAACAAGAGCTGAGGCCTTTGCCTGCAGATACCAGAATGAACGAGGGTGTAAACTTGCTGTGTGCCTGCTTCTCCATGGTGCGTGCCAGCGTGCATTCTGTTATCACAGTGCAGAGTCAATGTAAGTTACTCCCCTGATGGACAAGCACTGCTCTCTTCCATATCTACTGTGGGTACTGAGGAGCGGTTGCACAGAGGCAGCAATTACACTCTGGCTCTGCCCCAGAGCAGCTTTTGCCCAATCTTCCTGTTCCTTGCAGTATTTTCAGTTGATGGAACAGCGTATTTGAGCAGATATCCAAGATCGTGTTCCAAAGGCGTGAGGGGTGTCTTGTTGCATAACACCTGGCTCCCTTCCCAAATGGCACTGTACTTTCTTAGGCTTTAAACAGCCTCAAAATAAGCTGCTCTTAGCTGTCCTAGGCTTACTCACTGGGGATTCCCGCCAGCTCATCTTTGATCGTGTCCCACTGGTTATTTCAGATACCATCTCGCCTGCGAGATTCATAAGCTATAGGTTTGGATGTGACTCATTAGTTCTGCACTGTATGTCCCAAAATTAAAATGAGACCATTTTGATGTTACCAAACTAATGCCAGAGCAGGAGCTTTAATGCATCATAATGCAGAAAGATAAGTTATTAAAGATTTATCCAAGCTTCCTTCCTTTAGTGGCTGAATGAGCCAATATGTACATGCTATGGACAAACGATAGTTTTATTTACAGTGACAGAACTTAAGAATAACAGAAGCCTTTGTATCATCTTGTCAGACCTTCTGTAGATCACAGACTGTTACATTTCACCCACTTATCCCTAAATGAAGCAAGGTGCATTTTTTTTAGTCGTCTTGAATCAATTTAGGCATTTGCTCTCAAAAAATAAGCAGATTACTAATCCATACATTTAATTATAGATTTCTCCCATGAGAAGTTGGAACAAGAACGAGTAAAAAAAAAAAATGAAGTCATCAGAATGCGTCATTCATTGTCTCCAATTTTCATTTTATAATTCTTATAAAAGCCATTTTATCCCTCTTTCCTAATGGTTGACAACTGTAGGCAGTAGGATTTGTAGCACAGAAGCAGTTCAGTATCAGAGCCAGAGTTCAGAAAAGTCTAGTGGTTCAACATAAAAGTCTGTGATAGCTCAACATCTATTCCCCAGCAATTTCCCAGTTATAAGCCTCATATATAGCATTATTTATGTTGTAGCTTTCCTAGCACAGTGTACTCAGCACAGCACATTCACTTACATATGAAGCAGCTCCCTCCCCTCGGCTGGAGTGCCATTGCCAACCTTTAGTCCACAGCCCAGTTAATCTTTGTTAATTATAAACCATGAGATGTCACTGGAGACCTGGATAGCATCCTGCAGAAGTAGAATTTGGCCAATAAAAGAGTAGATTTACTTTGCAATCTTCACTGAGTTTTGCTGACAGCCAGTGCAGCAGAAGATGAAAGGCAGCAGGAAGGCAGGTGTTTGAGCAGCGCAGAGGTGGCTTGCTCTTAGGCTGAGCTGCCCACCCAGTATGTTGGAGAAGCTAGGTGCCACCTCTGATGTTAGCTGCGCAATTCCAGGAACTTGGATACACTCAACCTGTGCATAATGCAGAAGAACCTAACCTGGAAATTCTGAGACCTACTTGAGGCATGAATTTTGCCATGGCATCCAGCAGTCTTTGGTTATACAAGTTATATGTTGACTCTTGGAGTAATAGGTACACATTTTGCTCGGTATCACTATTTCTGTCCAAAAAAACCTCCTCAAATAAGAAAAAAAAAAAGTATGTAAGCCTCACAAGCCTTACAGTTCAGTCATGGAGAATACAGAAGTGAGGAAGTATGTTCTAGAAATGTCTTTTCCACAATTGCCTCAAATTCCCTAGTTCAAGTCTCAGCAAGGATAAGCAAGGATAGGATTGTATTTATGGTTGAAAAAGGCATGAGTCTGTCTCTTGTAGCTAATTGAAACAAGTGAGGAACAGCATGTTGCAAAAGCCTTTTTCACTGAAAAGAGGAAGAAGCAAGTATCCAAGAGAAAGAAGAAATTAGAATTTTTGCATGTAATGTATTTTTGCACAGAGTTATACTGAGTGCCTTGGTGCCAACGTGGGTCTAGCCAAACCTAGCTTTGTTTTTCAAGGAGAACTAGATTTTGCTGAGCTTGCTGGCGAAAGGTGAGGAGATATCCTCTTCTTTCTTCTGGTAGATCCTTGAGCAGCAAATCATGTGGGGACTTCTCTGGGTGTATGTGCATTGGTCCAACTACTGTGAGCATGCTGAGGTCCACCTCATATCTGGTTGTTGGTTGACAGAGAACAGATGCTTCAACTATCTTGTTCTGAACTTAGGACCAAAAGAAAGCGTTGTGTTTGAAGTTCAATAGCAGATTAACCCTTTACCTTCTAAGAGAACAATCAATAGGAGTTAGAATTCAGTGTGCAAGAAACCAATGGGCTACAGCAAAATCTTCTGTCTAGAACTGTGCTTACTTGAAAGCCAAGCAGTTCTGAATTTTGGAGATCTACATCAAGGAGAAAAAACAATGTCTTGCTTTTGATAAAATGCAGCCAGTATAGCTTCCAGTATAGCATGAACTCACTCACCTCTTACTATAAATACTTGTGTATATGTACTGATAGAAATGTGCTGTTTATATTAGTATGAGTAGTTGAATTCCCTTGGAGATAAAACTGTTACTCAGGAAGGACACATGGCACTCAAACGCCTGGCTAATTCACACAGGAGTTTCCTGCAGAGAATCCAGTCTGGTTTTTTTTCACCTGGACAGACAATAATTTCTCAAACCTTTGTTCATTGTGAAATTTGCACAGACTCTGATCAGAGTTTGCCCAGAATGCAGTTTTGGTGATAGCTTGTTTTTGTTCTAATGGAAGTCCTGCTTCCACAGAGATGCTGGTGTCCTCGAAGTAAATGGCAAAACTCCCAGTGACCACACCATGTAACTCACTGCAAGCTTCTGTCCAGTTTTTATTCTAGAAGGGAATGCAGAATGATGAAATAAATATATATATATATATATTTTCATACTATCAGAAATGTGTATCTTATAATCACAGTTCTTCTTTGCATGCTTTTACGGCTGTTACTTTCCAGTACCACGATGCTGATGCTGTAATAAGCACCCAGTATCTTCCGTTTTCACTCTGGACTCCCGTCATGCCATGCATTCTGATTAATAATAAAAAGGACAGTATTTAGGGGAACTCCCCAGCCCACAAAATTCAAAGCATAATACAATATTTTAATGAGGCCCATTTGAGTGTAGCACTTTTAATAGAATTTCTGAGCAGTTGCCTCTGGAGGTAAATTAAAGTGATTACAGTCCAAATTGCTGCAGTATGGAGTTGATATTTTTTCAGCTCTCTCTCTGTATCACTAAAAGGAATTAGAATATACATTTTGCAGGAAGCCTTGCTGGAGTGTTTGACAGAGGAAGAAAGGCATATGTATGCTAAGGAGGAGAATTTAGCATATCTTCAGCAAATATGTGCAGATTATTTAATTCCCACTCTTAGTAAGCTTATGTATAATATTTAGCACAGGATACAATGGGAATTTATGTGTGATAACCACTAGTGATAGAAAATGCTGTTTCTGTGAGTAATTCTTTAGGATTTGGGAGTACCTATTGCAAGAAGCTTTTGCCTGTTTGATAGAAGTTAAGCTGTATGGATGATCTGGTGGTATCGGTGATACAGATTTTCACAGACAAGAGCACAGTACTACACCTTGGTTGCCCGTGAGCCGATAGACCTGTTTCCTACCCTGTTGAAATTAAGGTGAGATGATCGGATAAGTCTGAATAAATTATTGTAATACTTTATTTTATGTAGTTAGTTATTTCACGTTATGAATTCCAATAGCAAAAGAGAGTCTAAACTCAAGGCTGCATTTGTCTTCTTTTGAATCTGTGTTTATGCAATTTTCCCCATTTCCAGATACCTACATCCTATATTCTGTGGCCTGGAGCAAATTCAGATGTTCTGACCTAGTAGATTAATACCCTGGTTTTGTTCTTTAAGATAACCTCTACTGTGGATTTTAAAACTGTCCCCTATATTGATTTATTCTCAATTTAGTCATGCCATTCAATGATCAAATTAAGTAAAATTATTTTTATCTGTTCTGTAAAAGGAAAGTATTTAAAGAAAGTGCTTTAAACTTTTACAGCTTCCCAAACAGTGTCTAAAAAGCCATATGAGCAATGCCATTTTGACCAAATATTCTCATTTAAAAACTGATTTAATAAAGGTTTATGGGCTTTTGTCATTTTCCCATTGCAATACATTAATGGGTATTCATTAAAAAATGTCATACTGGTCTGTTAGACCTTCAGCACGGACTGTGTTTGGAAAGTTGGGGAAATGTGCGCAAACCCAAAGTCACCGACACACCAAGTGTTGCAGTCCCACCCGTGAGCTGCCCCTGGGGACTCACAGCTTCCCAGCAGGAACCCAAGAACAATTTCCTCAAAAATCACACGCACAGCTGCCACATGGAGCCAGACCAAAGGTCTGTCTGGTCCTGGCTCCAGCTCGGAGGAATTGATCGGGAAGGTGTATTTTCTAGGCTGAGATGCATCTCTCTCAATGTGGGTGTGCTGACAGCTGCTGTTTCCCCAGATGTAGGATGCAACTTTTTTCTCTGTTTTCTGCTTTGTTCCTAGTAATTTTTGGCAGTTATTTTGCTTTTTTGTCTGCTCCTGGACGCTGAGTTGCCCTTTTTTGTGGAGCAGGCTGTGAAGGGCTCGGGATCCCTGGTGGCAATGGCCAGAGCTGGCCACTGACCGTGCAGCGTGTGGGTTGTTTGCTCCCACCTGCACCTCTTCATTGGCACACTTCTCCATCTGCTGATTTATGTCCCAGTCATGTAGCTTGTCATCCCTCGCAGATGGCCCTTACACTTGCTTACCTGCCTAGCTTCATGCCATTAGGAAACTGTCAGCACGCCTCGCCCCTGTGTCCAGGTTGCCTGTGGTTATGGTGAAGAGTGCAGGTCCCTGCACCTCTGCAGAGCTTCAGCTGCTTCCCCCGTTGCTGTATTTACTCCTCATGGTTTCCTGTCTTGTACTGAGCCTTTTATCCATTCCAGCACCTTCTGTAAGGTTTATTTTCTGTAAGGCCCTGTGGAGTGGGATTTAGTCAGAAGCCTCTTAAAAACCTAGAAAGGGAAACTGCATCTCCTTTATCCGTGTGCCTGTTGACCCCCATCAGAGGACACCGAGGAGGCTGCAGGATGAACCATCTGGTGTGCCCTGCAGGTAACGCCGAGCAGAGCCCCGTGCTTTCTGCTGTGCTGAGATACCTGCTCTTCACTGTTGCTCACTCTCTCTAGCACTTGCCACTCTGGTCAGAGTTGAGTTGTCAGCTGAGTGGCTGGACCCCATCCTTCAAAAAGTGGAGGTGGAGTGCGTGCTCCCCTTCAGTAGTTCAAGAGCAGCCTTCCACCCTTTGTGCTAGAAGGAACAGGGGTTATGTCTGCCCAAGAGAGTGCCCTAGAGTGTCTCCAAGGCCAGGGGGACCCAGGTATCAGCAAAGCTGGGCTGCTCGTAATAGAAAACATCCTTATTTATTGGGAAAGCATGAAGTGAGGAGGTCATTTGCCTAGAGGAGAAAAAGTGAGGCCTTAAATCTTGTTCCAATGACTACTTCAAGTACAGAATGGGAACATTTCTTGGAGATGACTCTTAAAATGAGAGATGGGAACTCTAAAATGTGTCTTTGAATCCTGACGGGGTCTGGGTGTAAGAGGCACAAACCTGATTAGGAGTCATGGTGCTCTGGCATCTGAGGAGCCCTAGTGGGACTGGCAGGAGGATACAGCTGGTACAAGCAGCCTTGGCAAGGCTAAAGCTAATTTGGAGAAGGACAGAATGTCCCTTGATAGAGAAGTTAGGCTGTGTGTGCTCTTGTTACAGCCGTGCAGCAGAGATGTAAGCCTTTGGAAGGGTTGATACATGGAGATTACTGGCTTCTGAAATTAAATATTAACAGTTCCTTAAAACCAGCTATCAGGATGACCTGTGAAAGGAGAAGTCATCGTTGACAATGGGATGAGAAAGCTGCACCAGCTACGGGGTGATCTGCCGGACAGCAGATGAGTCCCTAGGACCTCACTCTTTAACCTGAGCAACTGTGAAGAGAATGCCTGGGCAACACATCTGAATAAATATTAACATTTCAGAGTTAGACAACTACAGTGGCAGTTAGAAACGTAAATCACGTTGTGGAACTGGCATTTCATCTTTTCCTCACAGGAAAATGCCTCAGCTGTTTTTTAGCAGCTTAGCTCAAAAATCCTGGACAGCTAAATAATACATAGCTAGTGCGGTAGACAGGAATGGGATAAAAACACTTTTAAAAGTTTGTGAGTCTGCTACTGAGGCAAATGGTGTTGTGTGGCCAGAAAACCACCACCTGAAGTCATTGTGTGTGTTAAGTATGTTTGTAACCACTAAGTTATTGTGTTAGAACTAATTGTCTCTCACTGGTCTCTCCATGTGGTAATTATTTGGTGAAGAGAAAGTCATACAGCATTTCAGGCTGTGAGAATGTACCTTGGGTAGTGTCCAGCTCTGATTCCTCATGGGTTCCTAGAGCTCTAACCACGTGTGGGTCAGGCACAGCCTTACAGGACGTGTCTCGGTGCCTTATCCCCTGTTTCTGGTGTGTGTATGTTTTTGCAAGCTTTACAAACTTGTTCTGTGCAATGCCCAAGCACCCACAAGAGGCTGGCAAAATGGAAAGGTCTTGAGAATGGCTCATTTGTGATTGTCAGAGAGACCTGTGAGGATTCTTCCTTTTGTCAGAATTTTTTTCCAGAAGCCCGATTTGCAGAGTTGTTGAAGAATACGCCTACGCTGAAGCTCAGTCACAGCCTGGGGAAGCTGGCATTATCATTAAGCACATGTTTCAGTCCCTAAAGGGCAGGACCTTGGTCTGTGGAGGTCACTTGCTCACTGTGAAGGGTTGTCAAGGGCACCCAGCACTTTTGTAATATTTCTTTCACTCATTTGCTGTCTCGCTGGCGACAGCTAAAGCAGTTCACTGGTGACAGCTGAATATGTTTGTGCAGCAGACCCCAGCCCTGAGCCCACAGGGGCTGTCTGCGGTGGCTGCCGGCAGCGGTGGAGAGGTGGGACTCATCTCACCCAGCTTCAGACACCTACACTAGAGACACCTACTTCTGAGCTTGTCGCCCCAGACTGTTTAGAGATGGTGGAGAGAAACATGCGCTTGGAGAGGGTGATTCATCTGGCTTGTTTTAGTCTTCTACTTTAGGAGGAGATAAATCGTGTTTTGGAAATGTCTCTTTTTTTCTGTCTACTAGCTATGCAGAAAGTGTAAATCACTGTCTCAGATACACACGTCTGCACAGCAGATGTCTCAAACTGAGAGGATGAATGCTACCCTTGGCTTTTATCAGTACCCCATTTTTAACATACACAGTGAGGTACAGCATGGTCCTATGGTGAGCCTTTAGCTGGCTAGCTGTGCACAGGAGTGGTAAAGCGCTTCTGAAGTGGTCTGGACGGGCTATTAAAATGTGCCACCTCTACTGGGGTGGATTTACTCTAACCCAGTACAAGCATCTGTGGTCAGTGAGCAAGGGCACACGTCAGGCTTTGAGCAACCTGAGCTAGTGGGAGGTGTCCCTGCCCATGGGAGGGGGGTTGGAACTTGATGATCTTTAAGGTCTCTTCCAACCCAAACCATTCTGTGATTCTATCTAAAGCATCCACCTTACATGGGGTGTGTAGCTCCTTCCAGTGCCTGTTTTCCTCCATGGCCTCAGCCAGGAGTGGGGAGTGAGTAGCTCAGGTGTAGATGTCCCTACCACAGCTGAGAGGGGTCTCACCCATAATGCAGGAAACAGGAGGACAGCTGTTTGCTGGGGCTGGGGATCCCCATGGGTAATGGCATTGGCAGCAGCATTAGAGGTGATTTCCTTCCTTTGTCTCTGAATGCCGTGGGAGAGAGGTTGGGCTGAAAGGGAGGGAGGAGGAGTGATTCCAGTTGAAATTTATGAAACAGGAAAATTAATGTACAAAAGGAAGAATGGAAAGCCAAAATTAGTAAAAGCAAGATGGGCATTTTTCTTCTATCTTGGCATCTTGATTTGTTCTTTTGGGGGATACAGTAGCATACAGAGCAGTCTGCTGCAAGGAGCAATGGAAGGAACCCATTCAAAGTCTGGAAGAGGATGTCCAGAAATAAAATTCTTTTATGTCCTGCCTCATCCATTCTGAAAAGATATTTTTCCTTCTTTAAATTCATGGGTACTCTGTTGCCAGCTGGCCCTTGTGCAGTGTTAGAAAGAGATCAAGGAGTTTCTCATCCATGCATGGGTTTGATGTCACCCCATCTATGCACCTGTGGTTTGGGTGAGAAGAATGTCTCCATAGGGACACAGGGACTGGGCAGAGAAAGCTACAGCTCTGGTGTTACGCATGCCAGCTGGCAAGCAGGTCCCCGGCACAGTAAGTGAGAGGATGAGACCACATGGGTATAACATCTGTAGTGTCCACCCTTTCCAAAGACAACCTGGCTTTTGGGGGCAGGTTATGTCCCAGATATCCTCCAGGATGGTACTGCATCGATTGGAAAAGGCTGTGCCCATCTGGCATCTAGCCCTCCAGCAGCAATGGAAATCTTGCGGGCACGATAGTTTCACTGACAGATTCTACAGATACTGCCAGATACTGCAAGTCTCAGCTTGTAACCGTTAATCACCAGGGCAGTGATTTTTACCCCAAAATATGGGGCCCATCATCATTAAACCTGTTATTCCTGGGATAAGTTCTTACTCCATCCAGCATGTAAATGCATCCTTAGAAATTTAACCTGTGAGCTGCACAATCACATCAGAAGTGAAGTGATTCATCAAACATTCACTTTTACTGAAAGTGAATGTTTCCGTTGGTGTATTTAACACAAAATTAAATGTACCCAGACAAGTAATTTTGAGCAGAAAAATCATCAGTAAAGTTTAGCTTTATTTCATAGTAATGATATTTCATGGAGTAATTGCCATGGGATAGAGTTGAAAGGCAGGGATATTCGTGCAGGCTCGTGTGTATGTGCACAGTACAGGGGGGAGCAGGGCAGGCGGCTTCAGCCCTTGGTGGGGAGAAGGTGTTCCCCACAGTCTGCTCTGGGGTGTCCCTCAAACACTGCATTATTTTGAGGGTCTGGTGCATCATATGGTACGATTGTGGTTTTCCTCATTTTCAGCGATTGCCAAGGCCAGACGTGGTGTCTTTCTGTCTGTCCCGTATTCAGCTGGAGTAGGGTTAATTGTCACAGCTGGCTGGCCCTAAAACCAGAAGAGTGTCTCAGTGATCAATTCTCATTTTAGAAAAATAACACAGCTTCAACGGTGTGAGTCGGAGCACCTACTCATCTTGAGATATCATACACCCTAGTGGCTTCAGGCATGTTCCCTAATGTTAAATATCTGCAGCAGGAAGGGTTGAAATCCTGGTTTCCTGCTTTCTGAGGGAATAACAAGGATGGTGGGTACCCTGCTGGCTCTCTTCTAGAAGGGGAACATTTTTGCCTGCCTCTCCAAGCAGTTTCAAAAGTGTGAACTGTGAGTGGAGGAAGGCTCTTCCCTGCATTGACACAGCGACACAAACCCCTCCTAAGCTCTCGTTTGGCATTTGTTTCTTCTGTGCCCAGAAATGCCCGTGGTCCATGGAAAGGATGCTGGATCTTGTTAGGGCGTGTGAAGTGTTTGGTGTGGCAGTGGCAACACCCAGTAGAAAAGCTTGAGAGGAAAGGAAGAACTCAGTAATCACTGCAGGACTTGCGTGGTGGGCTGCAAAGAGAGTGCTGGCGGCTGCCCGGTACGTGTGAAGGTAAAAGAAGTGAATGTACCATTTTTTGGTAAACTGAACCGTAACTGATCTGTGCAGCAGGTGAGGCAAGAAGCATTAGTTACAAGCAATGTATTACAAAGAAAATGTATTTAAAAGATTTTGAATGAGCTAAGGGTTCACAGGCAGCCTTTTTTTTCTATTCTAGCTTCTTCTAACATTTAGCAGGTAGCTTGTGACCTTTCCATTCTGTGTTTAATAAAAAGCCACATCATTAACTTTGGATAATTCATTGGCCTGCTGGTGCATCTCCCGTTATGTGGGAAGCTGCCCTCACAATCTTCTCTTGAAAACTGAAATAAGTGGAGTGATGCGACAGCCGCATCTCTCCTAAAGCCACTCAGAAAACTACATGTCTGTACCTTTGCTGCCGTACACTCTTCTTAGATTTCAAGGTATCAAACAGAGGCCACAGTTTTTCCCCTTACAGAATACGGCTTTACTAGGTAAACTAATGGTACTCTTAGCTCAGATGATGCATTTCTTATCTGTAAAGAAAAAATAAATAGTTCTCTTGATTGGAACAAACCTTTTCTTTAATAACGTATTAGCTCACGTAAATACAAGTTTAGGTTAACCTGCAATAAGAGGGTTAAAGAGATTTTGCATTCCAAATACTGTTTCTCACTGGGATAAGTAAGGATTTTTTTGCATCTGGCTCTCTCTTAGCCTGCCTTGAACATACAGAAATGTTGGCAATAATTCAATCTCTCTCATGTACTTATTTTTCTCTCTTCACTTTTTCAATGCATGCAATAACCTCTGGACACTTTTGAAGTTGAAGGTTCCTGGCTTTCAACAGGAATTGCTATTACATCCTCCTTCAAGTGAACGGACCAACTAAACTGATGTCAGCCTCTAAGAGAAATCACTGCTGAGTGCTGCTTGCAGGTGACTGGCAGCTTTACCGGCTGTTGAGTGGGGTGAAGTTAGAAAGGCAGGTGACAGCCCTAAAGGCAGTGGCCTGCTGCTGAGGTCTGCCAGCGCGTTTTGATCTCCGTGAGAAGCGAACACCTTACCTCGCTTCACTTATTCCTTCACAAGCTGGATACAGCATCTGCTGATAGCGGCACCATAGCAGGGCTGCAGCAGTTCACGTTTGAGGATGCAAGGGACAAGGGTTTTTAGGAGAGGAATTCCCAGCAGCTCAGTTATAGCCGGGCAAAGTTCCACTCCAGTCTCATTTGGTGCAGGACTCAAGTTAAAACAGTCAGGGTTGCCTAGCCTGAGATGCTCTTCGGGGCAGCCTGTGGGTTGGTCTGATTTTTACCATCTGGCTCCAGCTACAGGAGAGCTGCTCTGGGATCCCTGCCCTGCCTGGTGGTGCAAGTTCAGTCCTCATCGTGCTGCTTCCATAGCAGTGATCATGCTTAACTGCAAGATTAAATACTTTGTCCACCCTCTCTTTTTAAGAAACACTGTTCCATAAACTGTCCAATTCCACATTTTCTGAGACAATAACAATTCCAAGTGTTGTAATCCCCTTTGCTGCTTTATTAAACTCAGTGCTGTATTTTTCATTCATTTACATGTCCTAACAGCATCAGTTCAAGCGGTGTGTTAAGCTTTTCTGTGTACATCAGAGCAACATGTAATTTTCATTTCCATTTTACCCAATGGCTTCTAAATCTAGAGGTGATAATTATTATTTGCATTGTAATTATGCCTCAGTTGAATCAGAGGCTTTGCCATGATCTAAAAACAAAGGACATTTTGTGGCAAGATCTGGTGGGTTCTTTTGCTGGTGAAGTTCCAGGTGACTTCAGAAGGGCCTAGGATTTGAAAACTAAATGGAGGCTGGATGTCCTTAGTAAGCCTTGTGTTTTCTTCTCCCCAGGGGATGAGCGCTCTCGGGAGTCTCCAGCCCCAGCTGAAGCACAGATGCAAGCCGGGGCAGAAGGCGGTGCCAGGGTGACCCGCTGTTGCTGGAAATGCTCCGTGACGCAACTCAAGAAGATTTTCTGGGGTGTTGCTGTGGTCTTGGGTGTCTGCTCCTCCTGGTCGGGTTCAACCCAGCTAGCAAAACTGACCTTTAAGAAATTCGATGCGCCGTTCACTCTCACGTGGTTTGCAACAAACTGGAACTTTTTATTCTTTCCTTTGTATTATCTTGGACATGTTTTTAAGTCAGCTGAAAAGCAGTCTCCAAAGCAAAGATACAGGTATGGGAGCTTTTGTTTTTTTCTCCTGTGGCTCTTGCATGCTGTTCTGCCTCTAGCAGACATTTTATTTAGATCAACCAGTTAAATCAAACTTGCGTTTGCCTTCCTCTTCAGGTTTGTTAAAGGATGTTCTGAATTCATTCTGTGTCCTGTGCTAGGTGGCATGTTGCTATTCTCAATACAATTTCACTCCAACAGTAAGAAATCCAGGGTTATTTCCAATACGTACAAGTCATGTAATGAAAGGTGCACATTTTCTGCAATTGCTTCTCCAGGGTTTTCTGTTCAAACCTCCGTGAACATGGATTTTTTTTAATTAATATCTTCTTCCTCTACCCACAGCTGAATTTCATGGCAATCTCTGAGTAAGCTAAATAAGCTTTTCTTTTCCAAACCCAGGACTAGTGCAGTGCCTTGAAAAGCCAAGTAAAAAGTATTACAGTATTTTCCTGGCATTATGCCCCTGACATCAAAGGCCAAGCTCTGATCCCAGTTAAACTCGAGCTGTTGTGTTTATTTCCGGGAGGAAGCACAGTCGTAACCAAAGGCAGCACTTTGTCTTCAGCACACCTCGTCTTTACAGCCAAACCCACAAAGCCTGAAGCGCTGATGGAAAGCCCTGAGTGCCCGTCCTGCGCGAGGGGCTGAGGATGCTCTGCCTCTGGGTGAGAGCTCCTTCATCTCATCTCGTTCTGGCCTCAGAGGTGTCTGGGACAGATGGGATGACTCAGCCATCAAGATGTCCTTTGCCAGAGAGCTTCCCCGATACAGGGAAGGATGTGAGCAATGTTTTCCCCTTCTGTTACACAGCGGGGCTCACAGCCTGCTAATGAAGTAGCTCAGAAAGTAAACAGTAAGGCGTACACATTTCTCAGCTTCCAGCTGTGCGGCAGCGAGGTGGAAGCTTACTACAGGAAAAGTCTAAGGAACCAGAGTGCTCGGGAAATTCTCTGCCTCAGATTACTAGGATTAAGATTATAAATGCTGAAATTTTGCTGTTTAGCCATCGTGACCGTTTCTTCGTCTTCTAAATCATTCAGGGGCTGCAGGTAAAGGAATTTTACTGTTCGTTGCAGGTCCTAGAGCAGAAGTCTTAAAGGCATTTTCATGAGAGGCCGTGTTTCCTCCACTTCACCTTCGGTTTGTATTTGTTGTTTGCTCCACAGAAAACACGGTTTCTTCAGAGATGACAGAAGTATGGAGGTCAGAGAAAACAACAGTTTAATCGAAAAACAATAACAAATGCTAGCCCAAAACAACTACCTTTCCGTTTCTTTGGTTTTTAAGTATTTTCCTTTCCAGCTGTTCTGATAATGATTTAAATACTGCTGAGTTCTGGGGTGAGCGGGTGTGGATTGCCAGATCCCTGGGGTTAAAACCAGAGCATTACACCCTTTGTTGCTGCAGTTAATTGATAGGGTTGGTAGTTTTATGTCTTCCATTTAATTAAGTGGTGGCTGAGTTGAAGAGCAGGTGCAAGCCCTGCAGCCTGTGCGGGACACAGGGGGACGTCATTACAAGTGAGCTTGTGGCAGGCTTGGTAAAATACATGCATTTGTGTGTCTGACCAGCAGGCTGAGTGGGTTTAGTTTGCAGAGATTTCTCTTGGTGTCAGGGTAGACTTGGGCATTTGGAGATACAGCTGTGGTTCCTACCTTTGCTGCACATCTGTTCTGTGGTTTTGAGCAAGTCACTGCCAGCCTCTGATTTCCTTGTACTCTCTGTTCATTCGGGTGAGATGGTCCTTCAGAGGGAGGACTGTCCCTCACCATGTGTTTATGTAGTGTCTGCTTCAGCGTGTCCCCCATCTACAGAGACCTCTCAGTGCTCCTGCACTAAGAATCACTGTAAAAGGAATGACTGTTCATCTGCCTGCTCCATTGTGGCTGAGATGACACATGCATGTGCATCCAAAACCTCAAGTGCTGAGTTCCAGCATCCCCTCTTAATTATTCCCTCTTTTTGCATATTTTATATATATGCATATATAGAGAGAAATATCCAGAGACTTTGCAGTTCCATGAGGCATTACCACCTTGAGGAAAGCTTGCACTCCAGTTGTAGTCGGACACGTTAGGAAGGTGTTGCATGGGCTCCTGGATCATTAAAATAAGACAATTCTGACCTGGAACTAGCAAGCGACTTGCTTAATCACTTGCTTCTTCTTTTATCCGTCACCTCTGTTTGTATTTTATATACTGTCTAAGCTCTCTAGCAGGACTTTGCAATGAGATAAATGAAAAGGTGGGAGTGGGAGAAAGTGGAAATATGACATCAGCAGTGAGGTAGTAAAGGAAGGGATTCTCAGATCTTGCCTGCACAGCTTGCTGAAATCCACAGGCACCTCGTTTTTTTGGCAACAAAACTCCGCAAGGACACCTGCACAGACACCTCCTCGGCAGCGGGGCCGGGCAGCTCAGCCTCCCCTTCCCACCGCACCGGCAGCGCCTTCGGTGGGTGGCTCCGCGGGGCTGAGCCGGCTTCGGTGCACTTCGCTGTACAGCTGAGGAGTGTGTAAGGAACTGCAACCATGAGGAAAAACACGGAAGAGGGATCATAAAATGTAGGAACAGTGAATAGATATATGGTCTCTCCTACACAGATTATATGGTTTATTCTGGTTTTAAATGTCTATTGTATGATACCAGTATATGTGTATATATTATAAGCTAAAAGAGGGTAAATTTAGACTAGACATTAGGAAGAAATTTTTCACTATGAGGGTGGTGAGACACTGGCCCAGGTTGCCCAGGGAAGCTGTGGATGCCCCATCCCTGGAGGGGTTCAAGGCCAGGCTGGATGAGGCTTTGAGCAACCTGGGCTGGTGGAGGGTGTCCCTGCCCATGGCGGGGGGGTTGGAACTTGATGATCTTTAAGGTCCTTTCCAACCCAAACCATTCTATGATTCTATGATATACTATACCAGTATATGTATATATACACACCGTGCTGTATATATATGAATTTATCTGTTTTGTAGTTTCACAGAACATACCTGTCGTGGATGCAAACCAGTGTAAACCTGCAGACATTTTTTTCCCCATTTTATAGCACATAAAATTGTAATAAATTTGGCACCAAAATTTTATAGTAGCACATTAAAATTAACAGCAGGTTTATTCAGTTTCTTTATCTGATTTTGAGTATTAGGCCATTATCTACAGTATTAGGGATTTGTGACTGACCCATATTGCATGGTAAGGAACTTTCCATTTAAGCTGAAGTAGGATATCAGTTGCGTCTTTGGCACAGGGAGTCACTCTTCAAGGCAAACCAAAGCTCATGCATTCATGTCCAAGCTGCTCTAGGCACCCTGTGCAGCTCCATCACATGCCGGAGCCGTGCCCAAGTGCAGACTGCTCAGGGAGAACTTGTCCTGCCCTCAGCACCGTGGGTGACACAGCGAGCTCTGGCGGGCCACTGAAGAGCTGCTCTCTTACTTTTCATGCAAGCGCTTACTAGCTTAAAATAAAATTACAGCAACTAAGTTATCGTTCATTTCAACTATTGTTCAGTCCAGAAAGAACACACATAATGATTTATGTGCCTAATGGATCATTTAGGAGTACCTCATTTTGGCTTCATACTTTTTTGCTTCCAAACTATGTTATAAAATGACACATTTAATCTGATGAGCCTACCATACCTACATTATTTATTTATGAGGTAGCAAATTAAAAGCACTAGAGCTTAAAGGTCCCTGGCTACATGAAAGATTGAATTAAAATCTTTGTGAGATATTGTTTAGCTTTGCCTATCTCTAGGCAGGACAAAACACACCTTTTCTAAAGATTCACTCTGTGTCTGCCAGTTGGGGGAATAGTGGAGGATTGTGTTCACATTTTAACAGGAGAGTGCCTCCGAAAGCTTGTTTATTTTGATGGTAAGGTCTTATCTAACAATATTTTGAGAAGGAAAGGGCAGGACTTTACAGAATGTTTTGTGTGATTATTTATTTCTTTGTTTATCATTTAGGTCTTGATTTTTATTTCATAAAGTATTAGGGCTCAAGAAAACATCAGAAGCTAAAACTAAATCTTCCACAACCTTGACTAGAGGTGAAGCGTTGGGTGAATGAAAGAGCTGTCGCACATACTTGCACTGATCTACAACCACAGTTGAACGTGTTTTAACATGATCTGTTTCACTGAATCAGAATTTTGTCTCTAAAATGCCCCCAAATTAGCTGCCACTTATCTTTCAGAATCTGAAGATTTGTCTTGAAAAGAAAGAAAAAGTTGCAGGTAATACCAAAGTGCAGTTATTTCTTTGAAATGGAACCAAAGTACTGGATGCAACAGAGGAAGAGGAATAGAAGTAGGTTTCTCTTACTGTGATTTACCAACATGTTAACTTCACAGGAGTCACTTTTGATTTGTATGTGTGTGAACTCAGAACTGAGACTTAGCTCTTTGGTGGCCAGAAGCAATCACTGCCATAGCTTCACGTTAGGATGGGATGGGATGGGATGGGATGGGATGGGATGGGATAGGGTAGGGTAGGGTAGACTACTTCACTTGGAAGGGACCTACAAAGATCATCTAGTCCAACTGCCTGACAAATTCAGGGCTGACCAAGTTAAAGTGTGTTATTAAAGGCATTGTTCAAATGCCTCTTAAATACTGACAGGCTTGGGGCATCGACCACCTCTCTAGGAAGCCTTTTCCAGTGTTTGACCACCCTCTTGGCAAAAAAACGCATTGAATGCCTCTGCCTTTTCTTCATCCCTATTAGTCAGATGACCATCTTCAACAAGTATCAGTCCAATGTTTTCTTTAGACCTCCTCTTGCTCTTAAGGTGCTTTAAAAAGCCCTTCTTGTTATCTGAAAAAACACCAGACAGTTTAAACTCTAATTGAGCTTTGGCCTTTCGTGTCTTCTCACTGCATAAACAAACCACTGCTCTGTTCTCCAAAGCCTGAGCTCACTTCCAGAGATCATACAATTTATTTTTCCTCTTGAGGTCCACGAGGAGTTCTCTGTTCGGCCAAGCTTGTCTTCTGCCCCAACCAGGCAGGGTGGTGGGCCAGTTTCTAAATGTGTTTCACATATATTTCTGCTAGCATGGAGAAGGCACCAGCACAGCATCCCCAGGAGTTGGGTCCCCTAGTTTGATCCTGACTGATGTGAAAGTGCAGCTCACGGCACCATAGGCATGGCCCTCCTCTCCTGCAGCAGGCAGGGTACCGGCCGTGCAGTGCTGGGAACCAGCTGCCTGGCCATGGTGAAGCTCTAAGGGGGAAGAATGTCAGAGTCGGATTTGACACGACTGGATGCTTTTTTACGATCGATTTTTAGTATTTTGTATTCATGAGTCCCTCTTACCCAGCAGCATTAAAACGTTGCAGTGTGGTTGACTTTTGGCATCCTACTGATTTATATTACTGCTTAGGTGGAAGCTTCACCACCAGAGCAGACAGCATTAACAGAGCCATGAATAAGCTGCGAAGACATCAAGACATGATGAATGCAAGTGTTTTTAGCAAATGTTGCTGCATGAAGCATGTTCTCTTTCAAAAAACTTGAGTTTGTAAAATCTATTTGTCTAATTCAGTACATTAGCCCTAAAATAATACCTATTTACTTTGTGTTCCTCAAAATAAAATCACTTTACAATTCAAGTTCCCATTAGCTTGTTGGGAAAAACAAAAACCACCACAACCAAAGAACAAAAAGAACCCTTGAAATTAAAAGATACAGCATCTGATTCTTACACAAATTAGACACAAGACAGGAGTAACTCCAAATTAAATCAGTTTGATCTCTACAGCAGTGTGTCAGGGCTTACCTTTGTGCTTGGTATCAAAATGATTAATTAGAAGAAGGTGTGGATATTGTGCAAGAGGTTTATCCTGGTCATCTCTATCTCTTCTGCAGGTGTCTGCACTGCTGTTGGGGATGTGTTACTGATGGGCCACTGTGTCACTTCTCTGACTGTTTCCACTGACTCTGCACTTTTCCTTCAGGGGTTCTAGCTGAAGACAAGGCGAAATCGTACTATTAGCAAGCAGCAGTAGTAGTGAAGCCTTCTGCTGGAACAGCCTGGGTTGGTGGCAGAGGCTGTGCTGGTGGGCATCCGTCAGATGTCCCGTGTTCTCTGCATGCAGAGTCAAGCTCGGGCACAGGGTGTTCGTTTAGGTTTAGCTCAGCTGGAACCCAAGCCACAGAGCTCAGGGTGATGCTGCTGGTAATTTCTGTTTCTCAAAGTTAAGTAATTAGCTGTTTCTGATTAAATTAGCTGCTCTCTCCTTCCTTTTGAAAGTGCTATGTGTCCACATGTGATGTGGGCTAGGGGTGCATCACCCCACATGTGTTGTGGAAGTGACTCCTTGCTGTCTTGACATAATACATCTGTGCTGCGTTATTGCCAGATTATCACGCAAATCATAATTTCAGCTGCTTCCTTGGGGAGACTTGTTTTCTTAGGTGATTAAAAATTACTGTCATAGTTTCCTGCTTTTTGTGGCTCCTGAAATGAAGTTTTCTCAGCCATCTATTAAAAATATGGTCTACAGGCTGCCTGTTTTTGAGAAAATAAGTAGTCCTGCAGCTCCAGCGTACTCCTAGAGTATCTTCCTGTTCACCTAAGTCTCTCCTATATATTGAAGAAAGTACCAGGGGTTAGATTGGCAAGGAAATTTCCGGCAGCTGGCTCCTCTACGCCACACTGCATATTCAAACACTGCCAGCTTGGAGCTGAATGCCCAATTTCCTCCTAAAATGCATGGGAGAGTAAACACCTACAGAGGATACACAAAGGTGAGGCTGTGGGGGGGGAGATGTAAACAGGAGGAAAGCTGAAGCAAAAGAGGAGGTCTGTTTGCCAAACTTCAGCTGTTAGTGGGAGCTCTCCACCATCCCATGCTTAGATGCCGAACTAGGTTTGAGGTGACACTCCTCTTGATGCGTTCCATTGGAAAGCTTAAAAACCTGCTCCCAGACCTGTGTTCAAAGTGGGAGTTTTTCTGTTCCTCAGATGCACAGGATGGAAGCTTGGTACCTACATCGGGCTGATGATGTGAGTGGCTGGCAGAATACCCCAAAATTAATGCCTAGGTCCTAACTTCTCTGGAGGTAGCTCTCACAATGCAAAGCCTGCATGAGGGTCTTAGACACATCCAGTGGTGTTTATATACTGATCTCCCTTTCTAAACCTACCCCAGCCTTAACATCTCCTGGAAACACCTTTAAGAGAATTTCTTTAAAATTCCCTTTGACTGGCTGCTAACTCCTTCTATTCAGGTAGCTAACGAGCTTGTGTCTTAGCTTCTGTGAGAAAATGGTCATGGGTCCTTCTTTAGGAAACCAGTCCTTTCTGATTTAGCCTCCTAGTTTCTGGAGAATGTACCTGGGAGATTGTGTTTGCATTTCAGAGCATTTTCTGAAAAGAGCTTAACAGTCACGCCTGGTGAAAAGCTTTCCCTTCATCTGAAGATCCTTCATCTGCTGAGGATCACCTGTTCTGGGCTGTTAGACTTTCGTGGAATGCTAATCAAGAATAAAAATTGGGTGATGCCTGACCAGGAGAAACACGTGTTCTTTAATCTCAAGCCTGGTTTGCAAAATCATTCCAAGGACTATTGAATTAAGCAGTGTCCTGTAATTTTGTCTTGTAGTTCCATTACTGTTGTCTTCTCTGCTGTGGCTTGAAGAGATGCTCTAAAATAATTACATTATATGCCTCCTATGGGGTAACGGTGCTTGAGGCAAGGACTCGAAAGAGAAGTAATTGTTCTTGTTACCTGAAGACAGGGAATGTGCTATGAAACAGTATGTTTATGTAATGGCTTTTGCTCGAAAAAAAATGTCATGTCTTGCAGCACTGAATGATCTCTGGTCAGTAGTTAAACTGCATTTCATTAAAGGGCTCTTCTTCAGTTAGCAAAGCAAGCTGACAAGCTTCCACACTCTAGGGCTTTTCTCAGGAGACCTCAAGAGAAAATCCATCTCTACTGATCCTACCCGTGCTGATCCCTCTGCACTGGCTGCAACCGTGGAACCAAAGCAAGGCTGAAGGGACCTCAGGGTCACCTCCTCTCTTTGCTGCCTCCAGGCATGACCAGCACATGCAAACAGAAAAGTAACTGCATTTCATGGCTGACAGATAAAAAGGGACGGGGAAAAGTGTGTGAGATCGTGTTTACTGAAAGCTGAGGTCAGTATGGATACACGGTTTTTCCAGTTGCCATAACGAGGAGGAAGATAGAGTTCACAACCAGTCTTCTTGCAGAAAGGGTTTTACCTTGGTCATTGGATCGAGTATGTTGACACCCAGTGCACAAACTCATGGAACAGGGACTGTCCTAAACAGGTTCTCCCATGCTGTTTGCAACAGCAACAAAAACAACAAAACAACTCAGGAGGCAGTGACAAGGAATTCTGCCTTTTTTTTTTTTCATCCCAGATCTGTGTCAAAATATCTTGCAGGCAGCTACCTTCAAAGCCACTTTAAAAATGGAAAGTGCCTGTATGGTAACAGGCTTCATGGCTATAATTAACAGCTCTCAGCAAAGATGGATGATACAGAAAGAAGTGTTGGAGGCTGGCAGCACTACAGAAGTGGAAAAAACCTTTTTGTCCAGCTGCCTAGTGGTTATGGACCGTGTCCAGATTTTGCAGGGTTGTTTGTGTTTGTATGAAAAGGCAGCCCTGGATAACCGCACAAGGACCTGGCTGAAGATCCTGTTCGGTCCGTGTCTGCGGGAGCTGGTCACTCCTGCGTGTTAGTCAAAGCACTAGCTGGCAAAGTGGGAGAAACAGCCAAAGGTGAAGGTTGGCACAGCACAGGTGTATGAACAGGGCATTGGAAATTGAAAAACTCTGTCAAACAGCTGCCTGATGTTGTCTGTGAACACCTATAGGGTTTTGGAGGGAAATGATGTTAAGGAATGAGCTGATGGGCAGGCAGGTTCATATATGTATTGGCACACCCATGTACAACCATTTCTGTTTTCCATTGCTGAAACACCTTTACAAATGGTAGCTTCCTACCAGAGCATCTGATCCAAAGTGGAAAACACAAACAAAACCTGGTTTTATTATCTCGTTCGCTTGCTTTGGCTGGCAGTTAGTGAAGACTGCTTCCCTTCAGCATAGCTGTGAAAAAGAAACAACCCTCCTGTTGGTCTGTCAGTCCTTGGGATCTGGGCTAAAACTCAGCAAGTTTAAAGAAAACCTCATTTACTTTATGTCCTTATGGTCATTGCCATGTTATTTGGGTCTCTTGTGTCTTCAAGTCCACTGTGGCCGCCTCATCCGTTCCCTGTTTCCCATATCTCCACCGGAGCACATCCCCACGTGGAGCTGGTTTTATTTGCTCATGGTTTGTTAATTTACAAATACCATTCCTCCTCTTTGGGGCTGGGGGATTGTTTGCTTACGCTGCTTATTTCTGAGCATGTAGAGACTGCTGCAATGTTTCCTTCATATCTTTGAAAACCTTCCTCTGCCTCCGTAAAACACTCAGACTCCCACAGGGGGTAATGAGCCTCTGAAAGTCATAAGTGAAGGTTGGCACCCCCTGTCTCTTTCAGCAGCTGCAAATGTTAAACCCCAGGGATCTCAAGCCATTGTGAATGTCCCTTCAGTGACAGAGCAGTATTAACCCTTGTGCAGTACATTGCTAACACAGGGCACTCTTGGACGGTGTAAGCCCAGGTCCGTTTGCTACAGGATAACTCTGTTCCTCTATGTCATCTGGAATTTGCCCTTGTGTCTAAAAAATGTTTTGCTTCTCCAGAATACCATGAGGCTTTTCCTTAATTCTCTTCACTGTACCTATTGTAGAGGCCAGACAGGCCAACTGAAAACTGAGGCTTGCTTCTTCTGCACTGAAACTGCAGCTTTCTTCACTGGTCTGGCTTGCGATGCTTTCAGGTGGAGTACATACAGATTTCCAAGTAGAGAAAGATAATGCGTCAGTTGTGAAAAGATCTCCTATTAAGCAGCACACTAGAAAATAGCAAGAAATGCACCTCTACTTTCAGCACTTCTTAATAGTGCCTAGAATAAAAATGAAGCTGCAGCTCTATAATGCTGTCTGATAGTTTCACCGTCTAACAAATGATGCTGTTGTTAGACCATCTCACCATGATAACCTGAAGATCAGGTCCTAGAAATGTGGAGTAATTCTGGCTGCTGGGGACCTGGGAAGGGAGATCCCTAGTCCAGCCTGCTCAGCGCAGAGCCACATCATATATACTTTTTTATTTTGTAAATGGTCAGTGATCTGCAGACACTGAATGAAACATAACTATTATTATTTAAATTTATGTGTACTTTATTGCATCTTTCAATGTGCTGTCTCTGGGTACCCCAAAATTACATGTACCAGAATGCGTTGGCATGAATAGTACCTGTTCTGTTTGCCCCTTTTGCCAGAGCCACCTTAAATATTTGTCTGTCCTCAGGCAAGAACATGTGGATTCAAACCCTGAGGATTTAATTTATTTTCTATTAACCTTGACATTTAAATTGTATTAACTCACTAGGAAGTGTTTCTGCTTAACTTACTTTTAATAATAAAACAAATTTTCACCTAGTATTTTCAGTATTTCATGAAGTTCTCAGTATTAAATGTGATGGGTCCAGTCACCACTTGACCCTGGCTGGCACAGCTCCACTGGGTCCCATCACAGCATGCTGATTTTTATCAGAGAAGGGTCTGGCTCAGTGACTATTGAAAATACCAAGCTAATAACTCTTTTTCTTTCATTTTTTTCAAAGGGGAACTCAGGCTTTGACCAGGTAGAAATTCATCCTACTCCCCCACACTACTTTTTTTTAAAGTATATTTTTATTCTGGAGAACTGAAGTAGAAAAACTTAATGTTGAAAAATTCTATTCCATAAGAGGATACAGGGACATATGGCCAAATGATCAGCTGCCTTCCATTAATGTACTTGCAGAAGACCCGCCCTTGCTCATTAAATTTTTAGCAATTAAGGCCAACCCTCTGAAAGTCTTATAGCATTTAACAAAGAGCTCTACTGATTTCATAGATTTTTCAAATAACTTAAACAACTGTGCTCTTCTGTAGTTCCAGGTAATTCTATAATGCCGTTATTTTCTGCCTTACCAAGTTCCTCGTGGCTTTTTTAGTAGAGTTGGACTCTTGATCATGTACAAGGGATAACTGTAGGGGCTTATGAGAAAGGTCAGCTAAATCATGTGTGGATTGGAGAAGGTGAGGAAAAAGATAGGTGGCATCAAACAGAATGAGTGAGGTGTTTGTAACAAGGGAGGTGGTTTCTATCAGATCGCAACGGCACTGTCAGGAGTCTGGAAAACAAGAAGAGCCTGAAAGAGTGGTTGGTGCATGCTTGAGAATCAGAGATGGTCAGATCTGGCCCGTTGTGGGAGCAGACTGCAAGAGCTGTGCTGAAACGTATCACTCCCATGAATGATGGTTCTTGTAGCTCTTCTACAAGCTAAGCTAAATCAGTAATTCTGTATTATTTCAATAGACAGTGTGCTTAGCATAGTCTTGCTCATGTGTTGAGTCCTGTGGCTGGTCACAGGTTCTTAGTGTGGAATATTCCAGGAACTGGCTGGGCTCAGCAGCCATCCAAGTTACAGGGGTCCAAACAAGTCACTTGGAAGCATCTAGGAAAGATTTAATCATACCAGCAACAGTTATTTCATGTGTTAAAAGATTCGTTTCTTAACAAGAATTAAAGTTTACCAAACTGCTAAAGATACTTTCTTGGGATCTTTTCAAAAGCGATCAGCAAATCGGCTTTGTAGGAGTCATAATGAGGACATTCCTCTTGAAAATCATACCAGTTATATGTAGAGTTAATTGTGGACCTTACTTTTGGCTGGCAAGTTGCAAAATGTTCTCCGCTGCTTTATATTTCTTGAATGTTGTTTCTGTTTTAAGGATTAAAAAGAAAACCCAGCTGGCTTCCCGGATATGTTCGCTGCAAGAAACCAGAGACAAGTAGTTTTGAGAAACTGGAGACAAGTGTTTCCTCCATAGCAATTGTGCTAAAAACAAACTGTTCTCTTTGTCAAAGTGGCTTCAGACACTTTCCACTATTATGCTGCTGGTATCTGGAGTCTCATTACCCCAAAAGCCTTTGTCTAGCCCAGAACAGTAAACAACCACCGATTTTAGGCACATGTAGAAACATCTCATTAGGGAAATTCGAGAGACAGATGACAAAGAATGTCTTAGTATCAATCTGTTGTCATGATCTGAATGTGCAATGGCAAATCGTCCTTCCTCAAGCAACTCAGTGACCGAAGGCTACAGATGGGTTTGCCTTCAGTGGGAGGCTCGTGTTTGCATGCCTTTGGGCTAAGAGCCGTGACCACACCGCTCCTCCTCGGGAAGCCTACTGGTGGCACCTCCTAGATGTTGTGCAGCTGACAGGAAAACGATGCAATAGTTCATTAGTTTTGTCATTCTGTTTAATTCAGGCGTTTTCAAAAGGAATGGCACTGAAAGCTTTGTAATACTGAAGGTGCATAATAATTACATCAAAATTGCCCATCTGCAGCTAAAGTGAGATAATTGCCTAGGCGTATTCACATTTGCAGAAGAAATTTTGAATAATAAATGTTTATAAACCCCCTTCTGTCATCATGTTATGCAGTCCTCACCCAATGAGCCAAACCCTCGATTCATTTACACTCTTTTCAAACCAGAAATATCTCATGTCGGCACAGCTCTGGGCTTGGTGAAGACGAGAAGCTGGACTAGTGTAAGTCCCCTGAGACTGGCTCCCAGCTCCCCAGCAACATTTATGAACCAAACTGAACGAGAGTAATCAACCACTCCTACTGATTCCTTGCTAGTGTTATTTTCTGTGTCTTTAGTGATTAATTGAACTCAATGACTGGACTTTAGGGTTGCCAGCACTGATTTTCAGTGATGCTGGGGGTCAGATCCACAAAAGGGCTGAGACACATGCTCCGTGGTGCAAACAGGCATAAACATCTATGTGTGGATTCCAGCTGACACCTCCCCTCCTCAGGAGCCTCTCTCCTCTCTCTCAGAGGTAAATCCTAAGAGGATCCATCCTCGCAGACAGACTCACCAAGGATATGATGGGACTGGCAGCAAGAGGTGAGATGCAAGCCCATCTTAATTAGGTTTATTGTGGCTGATCTAACCTGCTCCTGCAGATAAGCTCGTTAGCATGGACTCAGCTCACTCACAGCTTTGAACACAGTCCCTCTGTGCCTGACAAAATGCAGACAGCTGAATGACATGTCCTGGTTTAAGTGCATGTTACCTGGTCAATCCATGCACTTTGTAACCACTCCAGTGTTCCAGTGCACTCCCTTTTCCTGTCAATTAAAGATGCAAACAGCACTGACCGGACAAGAGTTGTTGACGCAACTTTGTTATCTTATGCTTCTCTGGTAATAAATTAATTGATTTTTCCATTAGACTTGATATAAATCATGTCCCCATCATCCTCAGTATGCCTGATTGATTCCTAATAGCTGCCCTAGAGTCTTTACAACACATCTCGTGCCTCTCCCATGCCCTCCTGCAGTGACTAGAGCTGCTCGTTCTAGCCCAGCACTACTAAATGACCAAGGATGGATGACTTACAATGGGATGGAAAACATTTCCAGCTAGGTGACAGGATCACCTGCTTTTCTGCTATTGCGTGCCACTGGTCTTTCTGCATGAACGGAGGAGCTGCCGTTCCTACTGCGGGATCCCTTCAGCAGAAGAGCCACCTACCTCCCACATGGTCAGCTTGCCCTGCAGCTCTCCAGCTCATAAATCCTTCTTGCTGTAGTGAGATTTCAGCAGTCTGTACCTCTTGGGTAGCCCCAGCATGAGCATGGGAAAGCTGACTAGCTCTCCAGCAACCCAGTGAAATAACTAAGCTGGCATCCCCAGCCACCCAGAGCCCTGCACACCTCAGAGATGCTTTGCACACCTGCATCAGTGACGTTCTTCAGATCCCTTTACTGCACTAACAGTGCTCTGTCACTGCTAGGGATCCAGGAAAAAGTAGGGTAGCAAAACAGGCATCACCTTTGCCAAGTTTCTGAACAAATAGTTTCACCTCAGAGGCTGACACCACATTGCTGCTCTTGTCACTCTTCCTGGGGAGTGATCTGAAAAGAAATTCAGATGCGATACTAAAACTAGTAACAATATGAACTACTGTTCAGTACATTTTTCTTTCTCTCAAGGACTTAAGCTTGTCCACTAACCTCCCTCTCTCTCTCTCTCTCTGTTTCATCACAGAGCATTAAGTTTTGAGAAAGGTCTGAGTCCAGCCACCGAAGCTCTTTATTCTAGTTGCACAGATGCAGTATTGACAGGGACACATTTGACACCGTTTACCCAGTGCACGGTTACAGCAGAACAAACCAGATTGTGCTGTGTACATTGGGGGGCTGGAAAGGGATATCACAGGGCACGGTGACTCTGAATGGCTCTGTTACTGATACTCGGTGAGGTGTCAGGATATTTTGGGTGGCATTTTTGAGGTCCTGCTGATGGATTCTCTACTCTCACCGAAGGCTGTGGTGAAACTGTAATAGCTCAGTTGGAAGGAGTGGTGACCCCATAATGAATGATGTTGGAAATGTCTCCTTATGGCTGTGTACATATGTATGCTGACCCCCTTTACCCTGCGAGAGCAGGGATATCCCAGAGGCATTACAGGCTGCTTTACTTTTGACAGTCTTCACACAGTGTCCTGCAGATCAGGAGCTCTCCTGTAAAATACAAACTCTTGAAAAAGAAAGGGAAATGAAGCCACAGATTTTGTGCTCTCTAGCTCTGGGTAAATGTGGGGTCGTGCCCTTGACTGCAGTGGAAAAAGCACAACGCATACCTTTCCCTGTGGGTCTTGGTGGGAAATCACAGTCTCCAGGATCAGGCCCTAACTTGTTTGCTGTGGGAGCTGACACCTGCCTTCTCGCAGCAGGAACGCTGCTTATTCTCGGGCATCTGTCTGTGAGCGCTGCCTGGTGCTGCTCTGAAAATCCCTTATCCCCTGACGAGCAGGGCTGGAGCCCCAAGGAGTGGGGAGGAGGCACCCCCAGCACTTGCCTGTCCACAAGCAGGGCAGCCCCTGCAGCACAGGTTGCTCCTGCAGCACAGGTTCCCCCTGCAGCACAGGTTCCCCCTGCAGCACAGGTTCCCCCTGCAGCACAGGTTGCTCCTGCAGCACAGGTTGCCCTGGCTGGCTCGTCACTGTACCTCCACCACCCTCCCCGGGCTGCCCTCACCCCAGCAGAGCTCCGGCTGTGCAGGGGGATCGGGCTGGGGGATGTGCTCTCACCTCCGTTGATGCAATTTTCCATTCCACTCATGTTCAGTATAAAACAAATGTCCTCAACAGCCCTCTTCATTCTCCATGCACCTGAAAATTAAATAAAATCCTTAACTTGTAAATGCTTCTTCCTCCACAGCCGTGCGCAGATACTGTCCCCGCGTCCAAAATGCCCGGCTCCCCCTGAGCAAGGCTTTCCAGCTCTCCTGGAGTCCCACCATGGCTGGTGCCCTGGGAGAGAGACGCCGTGCTTCACCTTCCTCCCTCGATTTTAAAATCCAAATTTGATCACCCATCATTCCTTTTGAAATCAGTGGGTGGTGACAGCCTTCAGCCCACTGGAAAAGTCAGTGCATTAGGTTCCTGAATATGAATTGATGGTTTTAATTTGATACGATCCTCCTAGGATTTCAGTGTGAAGGTGGAGAAATCCACTAATTCCTTGCAGCTTGCTCATTTGTGCTGTCTGTGGATTATTTAATTCTTTTTATATTATCTTCATGAGAAATTTAATGAATCTCATCAACACCAAATAATTTATTTCTGCTGATTTACCTTCTAGGATGATTTATGTATACATTAAATGTGATTGCGAGCTGTTCCTTAAAACAACTCTCATTTTTCAAAGATCACTGGGGTTGGTCTAAGTTTTAATAACAGCCTCACATAAAACACAATTACCTCATTCTGGCAGTAAACATGAGTAAATATGGATATGGGGAGTTAGTAAAATCATGGTTTCTTTGTTATTTCACAAATTATACTCTATAATTAGGGAAAACTCTCTTTTAATTGTGCATTGACCATGTACCCTCAACTCAGTATAAATGATAAACTCATAAACAATGATACTCAGCCTCTCTCACATGCTGGGAGTATTCTGGTTTTTGGCTCAGCCCACCTACCAACTATTTCAGCTACTAAGATGCAGTGAGCTAATTAATGCATCCATCATCTTACACATCCTTCAGATGCCGTAAGCAATAAGGAGACTTAGCTTTAGTCTTTGTCTTATTATTTTTCCCAGGCTCGACATTGGCTTAACTCAAGCCCATACACATTTTCCTTGCTGAACTGTTCATTCATGATTTTTTGTTCTCTATTTATGGATTTCTAATTCCCTTCCTCTCCTAGCATGCATGCTAGATTAAGTCTCCATTATCTAAGCCTGTGTCCCCTTTGCCTAGCTCACACAGCCATGTAAGTACCATTATTGCTTAATATTTGTATGAAATTAGCATCCAGCAAATCCTGATCTGCTCTAGCAGTTAGCACTGGGTGCTTTTCCAGCAGGGAAGCAAACACAGCACCTGTGCCACACAGCCTGCAGTCAAGGCTGAGGCACATATCTGCTAAAATTCGCTATTTGTCATTTTACTGGTGATGAGTGCTGCCTTCTGCAGCTGCTGCTTGCGACCCTGTAGAGGAGGGCTGGGGTACCACAGTACCTGCCGAGGAAAAGTCAGGCAGAAGCATGAGGACATCGGGGGATGCTTTTCTTGCCCCTTCATGGACCTCCATGAACCTACGAAACACGGTGTGTGATGCAGTAGCAGATGAAGAGGAAGGGAAGCAGTTACAAATGTCCTTTTCGATGAGGATAGACCCAGGATTTTCAAAAGGCCTCTTTCCTCTTCTGCCTGAGATCTGCGTTCTGCCAACATAATGCTGTAATCTCACCCCACTCATGTCAGAACAGAACGTAATATGCCCAGAGCCTATCGATGGCAGTGGACGAGGAAGCCCTTTGTGAGAAGCCGGCAATGACAAGTCTCCCCGAGAACACCTGGAGCACTGAGCCCAGCGTGGCTGCGCTGCCTTCACCAAAAGACATTTATGAAATCCAAGGTCAAAAGGAATCTGAGAGTCTTAGAAAGATGTAAACCTGCTTTCGAGATAACACCAACGAGTAATCTGGTTAAATTAATCTATGTCTGAACTGAAACTAAGTGCTTACAGAATACGTAGGCTGTGATACATCCCCAGCAGTAATCCTGTTCAATTTTTCAACACCCCCTGCTATGCACGTGTAAGGATTTGCAGGCACACCGAAACAGGCCAACTAACTGTGCTCCTCTCCTCTGCTTTTAACCGCTCTCAGAACAGCACTGTGCCTCCTCCTCACGTGCTTTCTGCTATAAACCCAACCGTTTTAATTTCCCAGGCAATCTATTGTACGTGGCTGCAATTGCGCTGACCATAACTGCAACCAAAGGGTATCCGATCCAAATTATGTAGCACATTCTGATATTGGCCTCTGGAGCCACAGATCTGGGAGAGGGCCAGAAAAGCCATTTTACAATTATAGTCTAAGTCATGGGCTTTATAAATCCGTTATTAAAAAAAAAGAAAAAAAAGAGCAGGCACACCCACGAGGCAGGCATTAATCATGGCTAGATAAAAGTCCGGTTCTCTCCTAGGTGGCAAGCTGCAAGGTTTCTGCAGGAGCTTACCCCTGCTGCAAGGACACCCCGCGCTTTTTTCCCTTAACAGTGCTTTTGCCCGGTAATAGCAGGGAGCAGATTTTTCACTGCTGTCTGTGCAGCTGCTCTGGAAGCAGTGTGATCCTGGAAGTAATGATCACAAGGTCATTTTCCAAAATGAAGGAAGGAATAAGCATGTCACAGGAGTAGAAGGTGGAAGACAAATGAACCCGGTAATTTCATATCTGGCAAATACCTGGCTCTCCTCGCTGCAGCTTGGCTTTCAGAACCAGTGAGCAGGAGGAAGGCTCGTTGCACAGCCCTTTCTGTCTCTCTCAGAAAATGACAGTCCCATACTCCCTGTAACTCCCTTTACCCATTAAATCCAGGAAGATGCTATAAACTGCAGCTGTATGTCACAGAGCTATTTCATTTTAGCCAAAAGTGAGGGCTGTAAAATGGATGTGCTGCAAGCTTTGCTGATGTAGGTTGTAAGGACCTTGATTCCTACAGTCAAATGACAGGAACTACTTTTGTGACTCTAAATCAGGTTATAGCACACAGGGGTCTTTCCTGATATGTTTATGTTTTATTTTACACATCCTCTATCATAAAAGGATGTTCATCTGGGCTACAGTCAGTCGCATGGTATCTGAGCATCAAATGTAAGAAAAGTCTTTAACAGGCTTTATTCCAGAAACTTTATTAAAGCCATTACCAGAGGCACATCAAAATGTAATAAACACAGAAGCAGATAATGGTCAGAACATTTCTAGCATGAAATGCACTATCCATTCCAATGAGGGGAAATCCGGGTTAAAAGCTGTCATTTTCATTTGGCAGTTTCAAATGTCACAGTCACATTTCTCAGACAAATCCAGATACCATGCACCAGAGTCACCTCAAGGTTACTGTCGGCAGTCAGTCTCTGCCACCTAACCATTAAAGGGCTCTTCCTGCAAGTCTTCCAAGTGCTCTCGCTAGACAGTGCATCTCCACCCTGGGTAATCCTGGCTCTCTGGCTGCTATGCTAATTCCCAAGGGGCTGTGGGACTGGTTTTTCTCCTGAGATGTAGTTTTAGTGAATCCCAACCACCCTGTGGAGGAACTATATCCACCATCACAGCACCCAGTATGGGTGGTTCCTTGTCACAGGAAAAAGTCCCACATTTGGCAGACAGCACATGCAGTGTGCTCCCCAGGGCTGGCAAAGTCCAAGCTGAGCTGAGCAGATGATCAGGAGTTTGTCACAGGGGTTCCTATCTTTCTGTCAAAGACATTAGAGCTGTACTTTGGCTCTGCACTTACCCCTAAGCGGTTCAGAGCACTTTAATTACTGAAATGGTAATTAATTCTCACTGCTTCTGAACTGCAGGGAGCTACACTTGTCTTACAGGCTGAGTGAGGGTACATGGCTAATGTATCCCAGGTGGACGAAGCAGGAGAGCAGAAAGATAAAGAGAAGAAAGTGGCAGGTTGTTTCAGAGGATTAATGTCGTATGTGTGCCCTGTTCCCCGTGCCTCCACCGCCAGCAGCTGCTGGAGACAGGACCGAGCTTTATTGGATCCATGCTGGAAATTCCTGCCTGGTCCAGGTCCATACCTTCACAGGCACCTCTGAGTGAATGCCTCACTGACACAGACTGGGCAGAGGCCAGACTACATTATTATTTCAATAATTTTGATGCTGAAAACATGAGTACGGCATTTGGACCAGGAGACGGGTTTTCCAATTCATTAACTCATGAGTTTTGCATCTTGTTCTGAAAAGCACCTGTGTTATTACTGTTGCAGATGAGGACTCCTTTCTGGTTTCCAGTCTTTCACAAAGTAATTTGGTACCTTAAGTGATGAAATCCTAATTTGTGGATTCACAGCCAAGATGAGGATGATGCACTAGATCCTAGCAAGGGGCCGGCTCGCTCCTCATCAGGGCAATTTCCAAAGCGCTCCTCTGAACAGAACTGTTTTCTTTGCACTGAGGATCACATAAAGCAGAGCCAAAAGAAACCATTTAGTAGGCAATAAAAATATAAAAGAAAAAGAACAAGTACATAAAAAATGTCACTAGGAAGGAGAGCAGTGTGTGCTGTAGCATCCTGATCCAAACCACACTGACATGCCCCAACACATGCACACTAGTGACTACTGCTTTGTATTTTCCTAATTCTGTGGCACCAGGCTCCAGCCAGAGACTTTCGGTGCTCCACCATTTCTTATCATGTATGAGTAAAGCCTTAAAAATATGGAATATTTCCTATAAATAATTGAACATTTTTAAATCACGCAGATCAGCACTCTGAGGCACAGTATCTGGGGAAGTCTTCAGATTCAAAGCCAATTTCTTTCTGGCCTCTGAAGAACAGCTCCATATCCCATCCAAACACATCAATAATAACAGTTAGCATCCCATTCAGAGCGGCACTCAATGGCTTCTAGCAATCATAAGTGCCATTTTGTTCAATCATCTCAACTTTAAGTCTAGTTTTAAAATCTATCAAAATTCCTTAAGCTCTGCGTCCTTCAAATTCCCGAGTATATACCTCACTACTCTTCTCATTTCTGGTCTTTCCAGGGACTTCAAACAGATCTCATTTTCTTATAACCTCTAAGCAGTGTAATCACCTCAGTGCCATAATATCTTTGTGTACTCATAGAATGAATCAGTTTCTATCTGATCTCTCCCCTTATATCTCTTCTCTGTTCTTTTTAATATCACGCTTGCTTTACTTTGTTCTGAAAGAAGCAATTAAGGGCTAATAACCCCATTAGGTATTTATGTTCTTATTTTACCTCTAGTAAAGATGTTAGCTGAAAAGTCCAGAGTAGGACAGTGACAGCAGCTGGAAGAAAAACAACATCAAATGTGTCTGCTCTAATAGCAACAGTGGAGGCACAGGAATAACCCACATACGTGCCAGTCAACACTTCCAGTATAAACCAGGGAGGTAAATAAGCTACATCTGTCTGTAATTCAAATAAGCATAAGACTTAATAACCTTGGCAGCTGACACCTATTTTAAAGACCTGATCCATCTAGGACAACAAGATGCATAATGGGGTCACAGTGGCTCTTTGAATCTGGGATATTTGTTCACTATTTCTCCTGCTTCTGGACCCCAAGTTCACATCAGTATCAGCAGGCGAGTTTCTGCTGGAGTTTGTCATTCCTGCCCCAGCTGGGGGATATCTGCATCTGTTGCTGTCTAATGGGATGCTTTGTAGCTCCCCTCTGTCCGCAGCCACATCTCAGAGAAGATGCATATGTGCAAATCTCTGGAGATGCCTTTGTACACCCTGTGTGCACCCAGCTCACAGGCAGCCGTGCAGACGACACAGCTCTTGAGAGAACTAGCTGTAGCTGCTCTCGAATTGAAGGCTGCCGGCTTCAGCAGAGGAGAGGTGAGGGTTACCAGCTTCCAGAATTCTGAAATGTCAAGGGCTCTGCACCTGGAGTGTCTGGGAAGCTGCAAGGAGCTGATGGAAGAAGCTGGAAATTTTCTGAACTGCAAGAGCAAAGTGTGTTACTAGAGCTGCTCTGTGATAACTCGGCTTCCTCTCTGGAGGTGGCACCCAACGTGAAAGTCAGTAGTCCCCCTCACAGCATGAAACTGAAATTCCTCTTCTGAACCATGTTAGAGTGAGTGGCTCATCAATCCATAGTCATGAAAAGAGTTTGATAGAAGAACTCTGAGAATGTAGACCCCTCAGAGTGCAAGAATACTTAAAGACAAACAGGGCTTGCATCCTTCCTCTGGACCTGCCTCTGGTGCTCAGAAAGTAAGTTAAGTTGATGCTCTGTGGTCCTGTGTCTTGAGAATAATCTTCAGAAAAAGTTTTGCTTTTACACAGAATCTTCATGTAATGCTGCCTGTAGTTTCACAGACTTCTTTGTAACTCTGAAAAGTAGGGAGGAGAAAATTCCTTAGAGACAAGGCTCCTGAACTGGTATCTGCATCATCTCAAGCAGAGGCAGGTGTACGGTTTCTTTCAATATTTCCTCCTGTGGGTCTTGTTTATGAAGATAACTATAAGCTACATTGTAAGGCTATGGAGGGAAAACTCCCCTACCCCAAGACATCATTCTTGCTTCACCATGAAGCTTGTGTCAGCAGTGCCTTTTATGCAGTCACATTGAGGGGCTGGTAAGGGATAATGTCAAGGGTCGCCAATAGACCGGGGTGGCAATTACTTTCATTTTCCAGGGGGCATTTTGAAATTTCAAAAGAAATCTTGTTCCAGATGGATGAAAGGTGAAATCTAAGAGCATCCACAGATGGGAAATGAAAATAGAACCACATTTCAAGTAAAATACATTCTTGCCTGTTTTTTTTAATCTTTTCTGCTGACTTCCATTATTTGCCACTATAGATTCAGTGAATAGTCATTTTGAATTTAAAAGGCAGATTTCACTTAAAATGTTCAAATGGAACAGTTTCAAAACCCCTTTCAGTATATTTGTAAGTTTTTTTAACACGTACTCTTCTTCAGAAGCTTCTGTTTCGGTGAATGAGCATTTTGTTTCATTGCAAATTGAATGAAAATTAAAATTTACAACTTTTTAACCAACATTTGTAGAACATGTCCTCAAAGATCTAAACCACACAAGTTACCACAGCTCTTCACTGGAACTCTATCTACGTAGCTCTTTGTGAGCACAGTCTCTTGGGAGTTTCAGCTGCTGTGGCTTCATTTCTGTGCTGTCCAATCCTCCTTTAAAAACACAGGGAGTATCACTATTTTTTTACTTTGCCTGCTTACTGTTCAAAGTGCTCATATCGGGAGCCAAAAATTAACATCTTTCTCTTGGACAAGGTAATTGATTTCTAAGCCGTTCTCAGTTATTGTATGCCACTTGAGAGACCTAAATGTTCCAGTAATGCAGAAGGAAGCCATTCAATTAGTGTTCCATATCGCTCTGTTTTTACCATTTATACTAAATTAATGCAGCCAGCAACAGCAACATTTCGCTGAATATGTTTTGTGAAGAACTAGCCTTTTGGGAAAGGTCAAAACAAGTAAAATCATAGACTCATAAAGTAAAGCTGTTTGGAAATATGAATCTCAGAAGTGCTGTACATCGTATATTTTATAGCACCACCCTTTTGGCACCAAACCCATCAGCTGCACTCCTTCACTTCGCGTGACGCAGGAGTGACGAGTTTCTCAATCTCTCGCAGGCTGCTTTGCGAAGATTGCTGTGCTCTGAGGCACGTTAGACCGGGCTCTGGGATGAGGGTAGATGCCAGCACCGTGGCTTGAGCCCTCCTCGCTGCCCTTCCATGGGCAGCGCAGGGCTCGCTCCTGTCCCTGCTCTCTGCGGGGTTGGGATGCCACTGCTGAAGGACAGAGGACAGGGCAGAGAATGCTCTGGTTCTGTGCTAAATGGACATCAGCAATGCAATTAAGAAGCCAAGCGAACTTCACCCAGAAAAGATACACCTGTTCTTGACACAGGGTACTCTAAAAATGACCGCAAATACAAGTATTTAGAAAAGATTATTTCCTTTCTATATCCTGGTTTACTTAATGCATCTAGGGTCAATTTGTGCCTCATAAATGTCAGCATCTCTGTTCTGTCAGCGAGTTCTCGGCTTTCTTTTTTGTATAACTTTCTTTCTTTTCATTGACGAGCTGCCAAGTTGATGGTGCCTCTTCTGGTATCTCCTGACTCACATGCCTTCCTGTTCCCAGCTGTCCCAGTATCCTGTCACAGTGCTGAACAATTAGTACTTAGGCTGTGAGGTTGATTTTTTTCCCTTATTTTGTGAATTACAGTGTGATGCTGCTATGGAGTGAGGATTTACTGAGCCATAGTTTATACACACATCCTAAGGCTGGCATCACCGGCGAGAAGGACCGTGGGCTGGCAGGGCTTTGCTCAGCTGGGAGTGTATCTCCATGCAGAGCTGTCCTGACAGTCCACAGGCATAAGGGTCCATAGTGAATGTGCGTGTGAGTGTATGTAGGTATGTGTATTATATATGGATGTGTATGTTTCAACAGATATATACGGGTTTCAGTAATAACTGTCTCAGGGTGTTTGTGTAGCCGATGTTACCACTGAAGCATTTCTCTCCTTGTATTTCCCCGTGTCTTGCTCCTTCCCTCTCTTAAGATGCCACAGCAGTTTCCCCTCCTGTCTGCACTGTGCTTTTAAATCAGCACATCTGAAACCCTTCCCTTTCCAGAAGCCAAGACATCACCTGTTATAAAAACATTTTATTCTTGCATGCTTTTATAAAAACATTTTATTCTTGCATGCTTTTTTGTCTGCCTATACCAAGCGCTACAAAAACCCAATTCACAGGAGGCCAGCTGGCTAGCTTCTCCTGAAAGTTGCATTTTGACTAGTCCAAAAAGTAGTAAGTGGTCCAGGTCACAGCTGAAGAGTTCAGGCCGGATATAAATCACATCAGGCCAGGTTTAAGATATCCGCAGCTGATCACTGCACAGTTTCAGACTCTGCAGGCCTTTCACACCCAGAACGTCCACTGACGTCAATGGAAATTTTGGGTGATGACGGAGAGCAGTGACGATGTTGACTCCGGTAGTGAAAGCCTTGAGAGCCTAATGTTTAGGTTTTCTCTGCCTTAGTTTGTATATGCTGTCCCTCATCACACACTTAACACCGCACAAATGGTTGCCTGCATTTACCTGAGTGCAGCCCTGGGAAATAACAGCGAGGCTGTACCCCCATGCCCTGCTGCCAAGCCGGGGGGACAGGCTGGCCAGGTGATTCGGCCATGCTCACACGGGGCGTTTGGGATAAAGCATCACCATGGGCCTCTAATTCAGGCTCCCAGCCCCCTTTCCAGCACTTTTCCCGGGAGGCCAGGGGTACAGCACGGTGCTGCTCCCTGCCCAGGGGGTGCTGTGCCTGCAGAGAGGGGTGGGAGGCTTTCCCTGCGGGCTGGGGGTGCTGCTGGCACCTTGCAGGAGCAGCACAGAGAGACTGCAGAGCTCAGGCTTGCGGGGATTTTTCATTTCAGCTGAACCTGGGAGGAGGAAGAGGCGATGCAGAGCAGTCTTTAACCAGCAAGTCTTCAGAATGGATGGCCACCTGCCATCACAGCTTGGATTAGAGTTAACGAAGTAATGTGATATTTGCTTTGGGCAGGAAGGGAGTTTTAAGGGCAAAGTTACGGAGTTCACCATTTCATCGTTGGGCTTTTTTGAATTCTTGAGTAAATACTGTCTGGCAACTTGCTGACGCTTATTTTGTCAGTTTGCTCCGTAACGCCGTAAGGACTACAATCAGCTTGGACAGAGCTCACTGCCTGCTCTGTACCCCCTGCCTTGGCATGCCTCCGTGTGGCACTGCCAGGGTTGATGGTCCCTTCTCTTTACTCCACTTGAGCACGGTGTCATGTCCCGACATAATCTCCCTCCCTCATACCCAGCCATTCAAATGGGCCAGTTCCTCCTCGCTTGTCCTCCAGCCCTGCCCCAGTCCCAGCAGGAACAGTCGCTCACGTGCACTGTGGGCACACCAGTAATCCACAGGCACCTGTGAAGCTTTAGTTCCCCTCACTGCCCCTTCCACCGTCAGCTGCAGCAAATTGTGGGCTGGAGGACCACCCCACAGGGGCAGCTGCAGACTTTTCCTTGTGATGCTGCAGCTGGAGACTCCCACCCCAGCGTTTTGTTGAGGCAGTTTACAGTGTGTGAATCTTCCCTGTGGTTTGGCCTTGGTTCTTTTAAACTTTTTTTTTAAATGTTATTTTAAACAGTGTCTCATTAAGACTTCTGAGTGTGTGCTAAGGCTCGTCTTGGAAATGTGTATTCAGGGTGATTGTAAGATTTGTATTATTTGCTTCTTTTGGAGCCGTTCTGGTGTATTATGTAAATCCATAGCTAAGCATTTCCTGGGACCATTTATTGTGCAAATGCCTAGTTTGGCATGCATACAGTGCTGAGCAAAACCAATTGCTGCTGGTTCTCTCCTTCAGAGAAGAAAGATCAGCCTGCAGATTTTTTGTTTCATTTAAGAGAAGACAATTTTCTCATTTCATTAACTATCAGAACAAGTTTTCTGCAAATGAGCTGGAAACTCCTGGAATAGATAAAGTTTAAACATCAGCCCCAAACTGTGTGTTGAAGCAAGTGATGCTGAACATCAGACATAGACATTTAAAAGCAGCATCTGGACGGTGGATTGACTTGCATTTCTTGCATTTAATGACATGCTTACAGAAGAGTATGCATGGGACAATGGGCACTAACAATCCATTAGACTGTTTGAGATTAACATCAATTTCTGAGAAACTGCTTAATCACTTGGACAGTTATTTTTCAGTTCATGTGATAAGGTAGGTTCAGGGACAAGCCCCAGATCTACCTCTTGCTTTAAGCTTCGGTTCAGGCCTTTTTCTACGTACTGACTGCACAAATTCACCTCCAGAGCTGAGGAAAGCAGGCATGGGATACCTAACACCAGGAACTTCTCCATCCTTTCTTAGTTCCAAGGTTTGGTGATCCGTGGCCAGGTCCTTGCTTCTCTCCCCTCTGCAAGCTCGGGAAGGGGCTATGGGGTGCAGTTTCCCTCTGTTCCCTCCCACAGGAAGGAGGTCTGCAAGTGGCTCTCCAGGGGCACAGGCAGTGGGAAGGGGGTGTTATTTTTCAAGCTTGCTCCCACCCCAAGCCTCCAAACCCCCTTCCTGGGGGGTTGCCGCCAGCCATACCTGGAAGGTCAGAAGAGACATGGAGCTTCTTGCAGGCACCATCAGCTGCACCTCACAGGTCACGGCACGGCACAGATCGTGAGTGACCTGCTTTAATTTCCTTCAAATTGACCTGACCCTGAAGACAGGAGCAATCAATTAAATAAGCTTTTCCCTGTGAAATCAGCTGCAAAAAATAGTGCTTTTATGACAGGCTGTGCTTGCTACCTTCTCCTTTCTAAGGACTGAATGCTCCAAGCCTGAGATTTTCTGACAGTGGACAAGCTTTTTTCCAGCTCTTCTCAGGCACCTATCTGGTAAAGGAAAAATGCCTGATTGTGATTAATTACTCACTAAACAGCTTAATGGTAGCCCAGCACCAGCCACTGCCGTGGGCAGGATTAGTTAAACACCCTCTTGAAACATGTCAGGCATTTTCCAGGAAAAAAAGGGACAGCCCTTGCCTCAGAGTCCAGAAGCCAGTGCTGTCACCGGGGCTGGTGTTACCGCCTGGGCTGCAGGGCTGCAGTCTCGGCAGGGTACAATGCAAGACCAAAGGGCCAGACTCTGCAGCCCCGGTTCAGTCCCCAGCACAGACAGACTGAATAAGTACAACGTGCCTCTGAGGAGGGACACACCGCTCCCCTGGCCCTGTCCTCTGGCTAGTGGCCACAGGCTGGCATGTGCCTCAGCGGGCAGTGCAGGCAGCAGGCAGGCCAGGGGCACTGGCACACCCAGGGCAGGTCTTGGACTTCTGCCCCGTGGAAGGTGAGGAGGAGCTTGTGCACTCCCAACACTGGGAAGCAGCTTTCCTGAGCTGCCATGGGTGCACGGGAGGGAAGCTAGAGGCAGGGGTATATGGGTTTTGTTGTAAGAGCCTCGGACCAGCGGGGCAATAAAAGCCACTGCAGGGATCCCGGGCACCTCTCTGCAAAATGCTGAGGCTAGCGGATTTATTCACAGCATTTTATGATCTGGGACACGCCACAGGAGCCTCCGTGCAACTGTTCTGCTGGCATGCGAACCTGCAGTGACTCAGGAAAAAGGCGCTTGGGGGCTGTCTTGATAAGTAACAGAAGCTGGCTATAAAATAAACATGCGGGAAAAGCGAATCCTCAGCTCTCCAAAGGTGCAGCCTACAGGCAGCCCTTGTCCTGCCTCTTTCAAGCACCCAGAGACATCACCTCTCCATGTCCCAGCTTGCACATCTGTAAAACGGGGTTCATGAGCCCACGTTTGCTTGCACTGTTTGAAACCTGCCCACCCAAGAGGCTGATTTTGTCATGTCTGCCATTCACATCAGCACTGGCTCAAGGGGTGGGGAAGCAGAGCTGAAGGCATGATCCTGTTTTCTGGGAAGCACAGCAAGTACGCTTCTGGAGAGCATTTCTGAGGGATGTTTTGGCTTACTTTGTATGTCTTGTATTCACAGCAGTCTTCTACCTACCTCCACTTGTGAGCATAATGCATGAGAGATGCTGTGGCCCTATCAAGATGGATCATGAAAAAATGTCCCAGGAGTTTCTTTTCGCTATGAGAAATTAAACTTGGGTTTAGTTTCCTTCCCTCCTTTTACCAGAGAGGGCACCTCATCTTTCGTTTGCTTTTGCTTGCTGCAACTGTCTTGCGAGTCCGCTCAGAAGACAGGGCATGAGATTTTAGTCCATGTCTCTTTTTTTTGTATGTTGAAAGGAAAATACACAACTGTTAACAGTGCATTTGCAGATTATTTATCCATGCAGGCCTAGTCGGTGGAGGGATTAGCAAATCATGTTTTCCTGCCAGTCTCTGATCAGGAGGCCAGATTCACTGGCACGGTGGTGGCTTTGCTGTTCTCCAGGGAGGTGATGTTCACTCTGTTGAAAATCAGAAGCAGTTTATCCAAATTCAATTTGCAGGTATAGACCTTGCAAGGTTACAGTAAGAAGCACAGTCTACAATGAAAAAATATCACCTGCTAGGAGCAACAGCAGATCCAAACCTGCTTTGGAGGAGAACACTTAGTACCAACACTGCGACAGGGAGAAAATCATAACAAAAGTTAACAGTCTGGAAAGGAGAAATAACCGGCTCGTGCAAAGTGTTCCCTTAGGATATGTATTCCTCCCTAATATTTCCTACTTTGCTGCATTTTTCCCAAAGATGTAATGGCAGCTTCAATGGCTTATTAACGTTTCTGGGGTAGGTTTGTTCTGCAGTAAGTATCAAGAGACCAAACCCCTGGCCCGGTTTAACATGCTGTGCATGCTTTTTCTGGTTCTTGTCTGCCTTTCCTCTTTGTAGGTGGGAGCAAAAAGCATTCCTTCCAGCCTTGTCAGAATTTTATACATTCATTTGCATGAGGTTCAAAACAGTGGAGAAACAGCCTGACTGTGTAGCAATGGTTAAAGATAAAAAAGGCAGTGGAAAGTGAATAGTGTTACACGTGTGACTGTGAGCTCAATGGGGAAAAAAATTGAGCTTTACTGGCATTTTATTTTTTGCAAGTTTTATTTGACTGGAACACCTGCTTTGAGTATGATTAACTCTTACTTAGACTGCAATTTGGCACTAACTACTTCTGATTTACTTCACTGGGGATGCTCGGTTCCAGTGACAGAGGCATTTTGCTAGTCATCTTGTGCTGGAGACATGCCTAATGGGGCAGAGCTAATTTGCCAGTTGCTGGGTTAATAAAGATACACACTAAAAAGATTATGAGGGAAAAGAAGTACTAGTACATGGAAGATTAAAAAAACCCAAACAATTTAGAGTAAAGATACAAACAGTAAGGTCTCCATGCCTTAGGCTTTTCTGTAGTATCTTTCATCCCAGAGCAGTTCCTGTAGTGCCGTAGCAGCTACGTGATGTTCCCCAGTGACATTACACATTGCCATCAGGCCACGGTAAGTTGTCAGGGCACCTTGTGACAGGTGGCAGGGGACCAGAATCCCCATTTGAGAGATGGGGTGGCTGGTACATCCAGCCCGGCCAGTGCCGTTCGAGACTTGCTAACCCCTCCTCGGGGGCTGTTACTGCGGTGGGCTTGTGCCACAGCAGCAGCAAGGTGGGCTGGGTTGTGCTGTATGGTGCCCACTGCTTTATTTTATACCTACAAGCAGGTTTCCGTCTGTCCCCGCCGCTGTCTTTTTCCATGCAGAGGATGCCCTGAAATCCAGGCGGATGCTTCTGCTCCCAGATGGGCTTTACAGGGTTCACAGCACCCATCCCAGGTGACATCCTGAGGAAGAAGAGAGCAGCCAGGCCAAGGGTGTTCTCCTCTTTCTCTCCTGCACCATCCCGTTACCCTGACACACCGCAGGGATGCCGGCTGCAGCAACACCCACGACGAGCACATCTGCTGTGTAACCTCCCTCTAGAAACACTTCCCGAGGGCCACGTGTAACCAGGCTGCAGTTCCCTCAGTTCCCATGGACTCTTCCCAGCAGTGCAATCCCACCTTTTATTTCAGTCATGAGCCTTCAGATTGTCTGTGAACATGGATGTGACACATCCGAGGGGGAGCAAGCTGTTCCTTATTGCTGCTGGGGCGGTCAAGCCAGCACGTTTCCCTTCCAGTATCCTTCCTTTGACATTCCCATTCCAGTCTAACACAGGCCTTTGCTGCTCCCTTGGCTAATCCCTTGCATTTATTTCTTAAACCAGCCGCTGTGATTACAAGGGGCCTCTAGCTCATGACAGCAGAATCAAGGAGAACAATGCAGGAAGCTAGTTTGTCTCAAAAATACGGCGTTACGCCCTGCGACACCAAAGCTCCTTGCTGCCTGCTGCCGCCTTATCTGGAAACAGCCTGGCAGCTGTAGGAATTTGCTCCTCACATGGAGGATTACACAGCGTTGAGGAGAGAGCGTCTCAGCAGGATGGCTTTGCGGGACATCGGCAGGACGGCTTCGCTGCCCAGGGGGAGCTGTGCTCGGCGTGACCCGGGGGTGCGCAGGGCCAGGGCACTCCTGAGCTTTGCATCTGGGTTTCCCTGTGGCCTCTCTGGCTGTTGTCCGCACCCCAAGTCCCCTGCTCCATGGGCACAGCAGGGTGAGCCCAGCAACAAAAGTGCATCAGCAAGCGAGCAGCAGGGCAGCGTTCGGGGTCCAGGGAGGTGGTGGAGTCTCCTTCTCTGGAGACATTCAAAGCCCGCCTGGATGCGTTCCTGTGGGATCTGATCTGGGTGTTCCTGCTCCGGCAGGGGGGTTGGACTGGATGATCTTTCGAGGTCCCTTCCAATCCCTAACATTCTGGGATTCTGTGATTCTGTGGTAGGTGAGACCGGCAGGCGCAGGATGGCTGGTAATGAGGGCAGCAGTAGGTTTGGTCAGTCTTCGATGACAGTTTAGCTTTTAACACAGGGGGTGGGATTTCTCCTTCCAGACGTGTGCTGGGAGTGCTCATGTCTGTGCTTCTCACCCCGAGGTCCCTTTTAGAGCTGAAGGAGGGAAACAGAAGTAGCTTTTTCCTGGGCTTAGGGCTTCCTGAGGTGTGCAGCAAAGGCAAGGGACGTCCATCTCCAGCAACTCTGAACAGAGTCTGGGGTCGCAGCTCGAACATAAAAAGTTGCATCTAAGTACCTAAAGGTCAGTGAGCAGAAGCTCCCCACTGCCATTCTGTGTCCCTGGGAGTCGGCACTCTGCCAGGTTATTAGAGCCAGGCGCACACACGGTCATCTCTCAGGGAACTACCAGAGCATCCTCGGGGCCTCCTCCAGCTGGATGTCTTGGAGGCACGTGGAAGATCTACACTCTGTAAGTACATAAGGTCTCTTGCTGTTAACTGTGCCATTATTTAAGGCAGGCCAGGGTCTCTCACTCTTGCAGGTATATGGCTCAGGAGGTCTTTGGAAGGTGCCCAGTGAGTCTAAGGGATGATGGGCAGCCCTGCATACTCTGAGCGGGGAGAGGGACCCTGCAGAGGACCGTGACCAGCGGGGCTGGCTGTGTGCACACCACGACAGCCCTGCTCAGCTCCACTTGCTGGGAAACTCACTCTGAGGGCCAGTGCCCGGAGCACAAAGGACTGGTTTACAAGATCCTGGTTTGCTTTCTTTGCAAAGCACACCTCTGGCATTGCTGCCTACATTAGCAAACAGCAGGGATTTAGTCCCAGAGATGAACCCCACAAAGAGAAGAGTCTGCAGCCTCCAGGCATCTGGTAACCCTCCTTTTCACCCCAGATGAGCTAAAGCTAGCTGTGCAGCAGGACTGGCTCACCGAAGCCTGGATAAGCGGAGGCAGAAATTGTATTTTAAACCTGTCCTGTAAAACTTCAAGGAACTGACTCCGGCTCCCTGTCTGTCCCATTGCTTTGGGAGACTCAGGGTCAGGCCTTAGACTAGGGTCCACAGTGTTGGGCTCCAAAGGGCGCTGAATGCTGTCAGACTGCCCTCCAGGTAGGGTGGGTTTTGTCCTTCTTATAAAGCAACATTTTCCTTAGCAGATGAGATTTAAAATTCAGAGGCAGGCTCTCCTGGGGCGGTCTGGCATGCCTGGAGCACCACAGGACACAAGCTCTGGCTTTGCCAAAGAGTGTCCATAAAACATCAGGATACTCACTGGGTACAGTGTACCCTTGTGGGCAAAGCTGCAATTACCAGGCAGAAGGAGCAACTGCGGCCAAAATGTTCTGTCAAAATATTTAAAGTTGAAGGTTGTTTTTTTCTGGAGTGATTTTGTCCCCCAACTGTTTTGGGATTATGGTGTAGGTTATATCACAGTCCTGTAACGCTTCCCAGAACTATTTATCTACTGCTATTCACTGACAACTCTCTTCATCAGACGCCTCCTCATAGGGCTTCACAAGCTGTGTTGTGGCACCAAGGGAAAATCAGATTCCTCGATCAGCAGTAGCAAACCTGGGGATACAATTAATTATGAGGGGGTTATTGTATGGTTATATACTGTTGTATATAGTCATCCTGGCGCACGAAACATGTCACATTTCCCCTAATGCTCCTCAGGCTTCACTGAAGATGCCAAGTCCCCATCTAACCCATCTGCTACCCCAACAGAGAGTCCAGGGTTCAGCAGTGCAGCCGTTCTGGACAGTGGTGCTGGCTGTGCGTCTGGGTGCGTGTCTGGTAGCACCCTCCACAGTCCTGGGGTCCTGGGGGAGAAGCTCCCTTACAGCCCGCGCTGGATGGGGAAACCTCTGCCGTAAAGAGCCAGCCTGCAAGGAGCAATTCAGACTTGGTGAAACCAGCCAAAATAGCTGAAAGGAAGCTTCATTGTATAGGCCAGTGAGAGGAGAAAGGGGGAACACAGCTCAGGCCAAGGCTGTTCTTCGGGGCATCATGGCCCTGCACTGGGTGCGTCAGGAACGGGGGCCAGTGCCAGGCTGTGCTACCGTACGGGTCCAGTGGTATCTGCTGAACAAGAATCAGGCCCACAGCACGGTAAAGCACATGTTCCTACTGTATGTACCTGATTCTATATGTGGGGAATAGATTTTTGGCAGGAGAAACTTTTTTTTTCCCAGAATGGATCCCAACATAAATTCCATTTTAGTCCTTTCATTTGACTATGGCCTTCCTGTCCCTCTCACGCTAATCTTACTTGACGTCATTTAATTTAAACTCTGCCTGCATTTTTTTGTCTTCAGAGCATTAGACTGGCTGCCTGTGACACGCTGGCAGTCAGACCCTCCCTGATGTCCTGGGAAGCAGGTCTAAGCCTCTAATGAATTTCGGGACTGGGTTTTTCAATGTGTCTCTGCATCCCCGCACGCTGCCTGTGTCCCCTGTGACCAGTGGCTGGCACAGACTGTGCTTTGCAGGGCTGACGGCATGACTTGAAGTGGGTGTAGTGTTTGGGGAAGGGGAGAGTGGATCCAGGCCACGTGCTGAGCAGAGGGAAGTCAGGCTGCGGTTTCTGGTGCAGAGGGGTAGGTAGCTCTTTTACTGGTACAGAGGCAGTCAACAGGTTTGCAAGGGAATAGGCTGCTGCCAGCAGGTAACTTCATAGAGGACAAGGGACGCTGCTGTGCTGGCTGTGACACTAAGTGACACGCTACAGAACCAGTGGCTCGAATGATTGTCCACATACAGCAGCCAAAGACCAGGGTTGTCACCTCTAGAGATGGACGAGTTCTGTGCAGCCATGGCTCGGTATGAGAGGCTGGCAGGTGACAAAACCCAGCAAACGCAAAAGCTGCGTTTCCTCTACCCTGCAGCTTTGTACCGGCTGCAGCAGAGGGGGTGCAGACAGACGCAGGGTTAGTAATGGGGGAAACCTGAAGAGGCTCAGAGTGTGGATGGGTTTCTTTAGGTAATCACCTGGTATAGCCCCATCTTCTGAGAAAGTGGATCAAAATCACACTTTCATCAGACTCTAAATAATAAGCCTTACATGCCCAGGCTGAGGAAACAAACAGCTTGAAATTCAAGGCAGCAGTGAAAACCTTTTGGCATTCCTTATCAGAGGAAAATTTAGTTTTGCTCAAATCTTGCCAAAGCACCTCGTTAAAATACTTCAGGGCCTTGGGTTTTGCAGGTTTGAAAGCAAGCAAAGCCAGCACAGGCTATGGCACCACCAGTGACTGTCACTTCAGCAGGCTGCACCCTCCCCCTCGCAGGCTGCTGCATTTCTTCTTTGCCTTACTGAATTTCTGTGCAGCCAGCACAGCCAGCAGCTGCCAGCACAGCCAGGGGCTCCCAGCACTGCTGCCCAGCAGAAGTGGGTTGCATGCAGGCTTCCCCTTGCAACACCTCCACAGAGGTGACCCGGGCAGCCCCATCCCGGCCCCCACCCTCCACCTGCCCAGAGCTGTGCCAGCAGGGCCAGGCTGCACCCGTCACCTCCTCTGTCCCCTTTTGCCTGACAGTGCCTCCAGGACACAAATAAATTGCAGGAGTTTCCTTGTCCTGCACCAGGGCCGTACCTGCTCCAGCTGCCTCCTGCTTGGGGCTGTGCAGCACCCCCAGCCCGTGCAGTACCCGTGAGCTCCTGACTCCACGTTGCTGATCCAACTGACCCAGCATGTCCCCAGGTGCTACCGTGCCATGTCCCAGCACATGTCCTCGCCCCAGCACAAGTGGACAGCTGCTGCTGGGGCGCTTGAGTGAGGTCCCACCCCTTGGGTGGAAAAACCCCAAACCAGGCTCCCCTGAGGGTCCCTCCAAGCCCTGTGCCCAAGCCCCTCACGGATGGACACCAGAGTCCCGTGGCTGCAGCAGGAGCTGCTGCCAGCCCTGGCCCTTCAGCATCGCAGTGCCCACAGGGGTGAAAGGAGGAGGATGACCCCACACTGTTTCAAGATATCTGCTGTTCAGACACTCATGGCAAGGGTGAAATTTCACCTCCTGGCTTCACCTCTCCCCTCTCTTTTGTTGCTGTCCTTCCCATGTTTGCAGCCCCCAAGCGTTCATGCGGCTGTTGCAACAGATGCTGAAACTTGTTTTTCTTCTCCTCTTTAAGGTCTATGTCCCTCTTTCTCCAAAGGAAGAGAAGAGGAGCAAGAAATAAAAGAAACCCATATATTGCTGCAGACTGTGACTGGCTTGTGTAATAATGCTTGCGTTTCTCTCCTTGTTTTAGGGAGTGCTGCCGATTTTTTGGAGACAATGGCTTGACTTTGAAGGTGTTTTTTACCAAGGCAGCACCCTTTGGTGTTCTTTGGACACTCACAAACTACCTTTACTTACATGCAATAAAGAAAATAAACACTACAGATGTCTCCGTGTTGTTCTGCTGCAACAAAGCTTTTGTGTTCTTGCTTTCATGGATCGTTCTGAGGGACAGGTTCATGGGAGTGAGGGTAAGTGACTCCTTATCTCTGTCTCCCTTCTTCCCCCTCACCCTTCTGCCTTTCCTTTTCCCCTTCCCTCCTGCTGCCTGAGTTGAGCAGCACCCCATGCAGACAGTTTAGCGGGCGCAGAAATCCTGGCGGAGCAGGGACACGTCCTTCCCAGCAGCCTGCCCATGAGCTCCCAGTGCCTCCGGTCTCCCTCAGCCTGCTGCCTTTGCTGATTTTCCTTCAGAAAAGAGGTAACTTGCTCCAGAGCATGGCACTAAGGATAGCTGCTATCTCCGTGTTGCTGTGGATGCACATCAGCCTTTGCCTGCCCCTTCCCAGGTTGCGGCACCACACATCGCTTTTTCCAATTGCACATTCCTGCAAGCCTTGGCAGAAGTAGTGCACTTCTGGTCCCAACCTGTAAATTTAACGGGGCCCTTGCCTTTCTTACATGCAATCACAGGCTTGCAGGGTGGCACAGATATCCTTTGCACTCCTGTCAGTCAGCAGCAGCTGCAGAGGGGGGGGTACCCTTGCCCACCTGTGGCTGAGGCGTGGGGAGGATGGGTGTAACGCCGGCGCAGAGGTGTTGGGGAATGGCTGCGTGATCAAGGACACAGGTCCTTGGGTCAGTTACTTGAGCAGTCTGGTGTCTAACAAAGCTATCTGTGTGTTCTGCTATGCTCTGCAAGACAAAGTAGTAAGTAGCAAGGACAGCTAGCCCAAGGTTTAGATAAGGAACTGCATGCTTAAGGAAACAGAAGCTTGTCTATAGTTGCTGCTTGCAGATGGTGTTTGTTTATCTTAAACAAACATGGTCACTATGGCAATGACTGATTGTAGAAACTATATAATGTTAGGAGTTGGCTGCAATAAACGGAGCACTTCTATCAACCATATTGGCTGTCATAGAGGGACTTGTGTCTGGCCAGGCAGGGTGGCAGGCAGCAGGGTGACACAGCCGCTCCCCCAGGCCTGCTCTCCTGCTGGCATCCCAAAAGTTACAGCCTTAGTCCAACACCCCTGTGAACACCTGCTCCACAGCAGCAAGAGCCAGCCCTGGTCAGCTGGTGCCTGCCCTTGCCCAGGTAGCTGTACCCTGAAAACAAATCAACCGGGGTTTTGAGTGCAGCAGCATCCTGAAATAATCCTGGAGGCAGGGAAGTGTCGCTGTTACCACAGGTGGACGTGCTGGCCATTTTGGTAAAGGTTAAAAAAAAAAAAAAAAGTGTATTTTTTGTGGTCTTCAGCCACCTTGTGGCACTGCTGGCTGTAGAGCTGGTGGGATGTCAGGAGAGGAGGCGTGCAGCTTGCTCCTTGGTCTGCACCTGCTGTCCCTCACCGCTGGGCTGAGGTCTGCGGAGAAAGAGCCGACCTGCACGTAGGGATGCCCACACAGCAACGCACACGCCAGAGCAGAGACACTTCTTGTGCTCTCTGGGGTGCGTGGCCGTGCGTGGAGAGCTGGGGTGGCCAGGTGCTCTCCACCAGCTTCCGCACCAGCCTAGGTCTTGTGCCATGGCGAGGGCCAGGGCGGTGGGGGCCATGGGATGCTCCTGCCATGCGTCCCAGCCCCTCACCTTGGCATCTGGCACTGGCAAAGGGCAACAGGTTGAGGGAAGATCGCTTCCTGAGAAGCCACCTCCGTGCCCAAGGAGGAACATGGCCATCTCCCACCCTGGTGACAGGGCACAGGGGGAAGGGGGTTGCAGGAGGACTGAGCTGCTTAGTGGGGTGGATGTGGCATCCTGACATGTGGCAAAATGTGAGTGAGGAGGTGCTTGTCCCTGGGGACTGGCAGGGCACAGAGCAGCACAGCAGCCCTGCTGCCCAGCTTCATGTGCCACCATGGGAGCGCTGGGGACTCCTCTTTGTGGAGGGATGTAGTGTCAAGTCTCTTGGTGAGATGCAAGTGCTTAAATCACAGTTTGGCTGGAATGTAAATATAAGAGCAAGCTACCAAATCCCATCCTCGCCACCCAGGCAGTTGTGAGTGCCTGTGTCTCCTATAATGAAGTTGCACTTCTCCCCCTTTCCCTCCCCAGTGCCCAGAGCACAGTTTGTCCAGCTGAGCTGCAGGCTGTTGCGTTGCTTTCAGAGAAGACACACATGTGATGAAGCTGTGAGTGCCTGCAGTGTTACCTCTGCAAGCCCTGCGGTGCTGAGGCATTTGCAGGTGACCGCAGGCTGGCAGCTTTGGCGTGGTGCGGTGCTAGCAGCCTGTCACTGACGCTAACAATGCGCTTGACAGCCAGCCTGAAAGGCTGCCAGAGGAAGCGTGTGACACGCCTGGCATGTCGGCAGGAGAGGCCAAGACTCATCTGACACTCGTGTCATGCTTGATAGAAGAGGCAAGGACTTCTGCCCCAGCAAACTGTTTGCAGGATGCATTTATTTGCTTTGATCTTGGACTTTGGCATTTCCTTACACGCTACAGTAAGTAAAACATCTCCGGGTTCAAGAGAACCATTGCTGGCAAAGTACCTTCTGCGGAGTTGCAGCCACCAGCAGAGGCTCAGGCAATCTCGCTTTGCCCACGCACACGGAGGCACCGGCTGTTTGCCTGACACATGTCTGTGGTCTTCCCCCGGCTCTCCAGGGAGGGCAGGACAAGCCCCGTGTGTCTCGGACGGAAGATAGCCGAGCCTGGAGCAGATGCTACAGGAAACGCTGCCATCTACCAGTCCCTTCTCTGTCCCCTGGTCTGTAGCACAGGGGACACTGAAGGGCTGGGGTTGCCCTTATCTTTCCGATAAGCCCCATCCATGTATCTTGCAGCTCTACAAAGAGCAATATTGAGTTAGAGCAAAGGTGCATCTGCCCGAGGAGCCTGGCTCCAGCAGCTGCCAGTAGCGGGCACCTAGAAAAATCACCCAGCCAGGAGAAGTCTGTGATGATACTTCCTCACGAGACTTTCCAGCCTCCAGCAATTTGAGGGTCAAGGACTTCCTGAGATGGAAGTGATGTTCCTATAGTTAGTGGTACTTGATGGATTTTTTCTTCCATGACTTTATCCTTGTAAACTTTTCACAGCAACAGCAAAGATTTCCTTGGCTGAATTACATGTTCGGTGAAGACAAATCTCTTTTTTGTTGTTCTGCACCTGCCCCATGCTAGTCTAATTCAATGACGTTTTTTTCTTGTGCCTCTGAAGCCACAGAGGTGACAAGCACCAGCATGCTGGTATGAGAGAACTGCTGAGTGCTGCTGCGCTCCTTCTGTCCTGCCTATCTGAAACACCACGCTGCTCTGGAGCCAGGCACTGGGGTTTTTTCTCCCCTTGCCTTGAAGAGACTGTGCAAGACTGTAGGGTCCTGTTACACCAGCGCCAAGCTTCACTTAGAAATGATGCACTGCAGCTGTGCATGTGGAGAGACCTGATGCAGGTGGAATTGCAGGCATTGATGTCAGTGGGCAGGACAGATCTGCTTGGTGATGATCTGTGGGAGCTTTTAAAGGCGCCCGCAGCACCAGCCCTGGCTCACCTCTGGGAAGAGGCTGCCGGTGCTGCCGGGATGGGGACCTGCAGCTGGTAAAGGTCTCCTGCCGCAGCTTGCTCATCAGGTGGCAGCTGAGCTTAGCACAAGGACTTCCCCCAGCAAGGGTTGCCCAGCACCTCTGGTGGGGAATGGGGAAGGTGAGAGGAGGCCATTGCTCTCGGGTGTGCAGGCAGCCGCAGCTCAAACCTGGGTCTGGCCCTGGGAGAGGGGACAGCTGGCTGGCACTGACCCAGCTATGGGTCAAAATAAACTAATCTATCCCGATCATCTTATAGTCATCACTGTGGCTGTGCAGCCAGAGGAGATGTGGTCTAAGCAGGGCATCCCTCGTACCACTGCAGGGCCAGGAAGCATGGAGCATGCAGAAAGCCCTTTCCACCCCAGAATTGCCATGTGGGGAGGCTTGAGGCGTCTGGCAGGACACCCCCAGTGAAGCCAGGACACCCCCAGAGAAGTCAGCTCTTGCTGACCCTGCCGAATCGAGGCAGCCTGCTCCTTTCTTTCATGGATGCAACTTCCCTTCAGATGACTCTCCTCAGGCACTGCTGGGGTCCTGGCTGACTGAGCCTCCCTCGACTCTCTGAAATGACGTGTCTGAACTGGAAAGCAGTTGCATGAGTTTTATTTCCCTGTTTATTTCAAAAACCTTTTTCTTACAAAACCTTCTCAGGACTCAGCGCCGTGCGTGCAGGCGCCAGGCAGTTATTACTTGTGCATCATTGTCAAGCGCAGGCTGCAGGGACTGGCTGACAGCAAGGCTCAGTGACAGAGATGAGATCCCCCATCAGCTCAGCCCCAGGCCCCGGGTCTGGCCGGCCGCACACCGCCGAGGCGGCCGCTCCTTCGCCAGGGAAGCCAGGAGGGGTGGCAGCATCGGCTCTGCGGGTACCAGCCTGGGCTTGCTGCTCGTTTTATAGATAAGGAAGGGAGCAGATGATGCAGAAGTGCTGCCCTCTCGTTTAAAGCTGCTCTCATGATTTTCCATGCTGGGGTTTCTCCGGTAACACGCACTTTCTTTCTTTGTCTCCAACCAGATCGTGGCTGCTATATTTGCTATTGCAGGGATAGTTATGATGACGTACGCTGATGGGTTTCACAGCCACTCCGTTATTGGGATAGCCCTGGTGGTGGGCTCTGCCTCCATGTCTGCTCTCTACAAGGTAAGCACACGTGGGTTCTCACCCCCAGAAAGATGCCGATCACCTTCATCACTCACTTTAACTGCCCCCTCTTACTTGCAAGCCTTCAAGAAGTTCAGAGCCACGCACCCTTCTTTGAGGGGCTCTGCCACAAACACAGCGACTCTGCAGCACTGCAGTCAGGCATTCACTTGTCTCGTCTGCCCTCACTTAGGATAAAAACTCCAGTTTCCTGGGAAGAGTCTTCTCCAGTGCCCACAGGAGAACTTAGAGATGCCCCACCTTCTTGGAAAATGTGGCTGCTTTCCTGTAGGTCCTGAATTTCATCCCTCACTCTGGAAGTGCCCTGCAGAGGTTTAGCTTCTTTTTCAAGTTGCTGTCACCTCCCTTTGCCAGTCTGCCCTCAGTGGAATATATAGACTACATTGGGCTTGATGGAAATAATCACGTTTTTAAAATCCAGAGCACATGCCTATGAATCAAAGTTTCATCCTGAGCAGCTGGGCATGCTGCCGTATGTGTAAGGTGACATGCAGCCTCCTGTGCCGGGCAGAGACACGTTTCACTGAGCCCCAGACAGGTACGTGCACTTGGCTTTGTGCTGCTCATGGCACACAGCTCACGGTCCCCAGAGGGATAAGCACATGTAGGGAGCAGTCCACCCACCCTGGCTTGGCTGTGGAGACTGGGATGAGGTGTAGGGGTCTCCACCTGCTGCAATGAATTGCACTGCACCAGTTCTCCAACACAAACTGGCCAGGCACGCCCTGCAGCCTGAACACAAGCAGTCCAGGGAGACTTGCCAACCTGAGAAGCATCTGTCAGTGTCCCTCAGCACTGTGCTGCCGTGCTTTCTGCTCACTTTTTCAGATCAGACTTTGGCTTACATAAGGGAGGTGATGAAGTTTCATACAGCTCTTTCCTCTGAAAGAGCATTTCCTCGCAAGACCAGAGACGTGGCCTTCCAGACCCGAGGAGACCCCATGGCTCTGGAGTCCTCTGCCGGCAGGGAGGGTTACCCAAGGCTAGAGCCTAGCTCTGCCCCTGTCCCATGGCACCTCTGCTCCTTGGGGGGACAGAGGGTCCCAGGGCTGCTGCAGCAGAGCCTGTGCACAGGGAGGTGATGGTGGCAGCGCCGGCAGGGCGTGTGCGGCACAGCTCACAAGTTGCTGTCGATGGAGCTGTGCAGCTTGTTCCGCACCAAATGCCCCTCTGCCGCCGCTGCTGCTGCTCAGTTCTTGCTGTCTGCAGCCTGGCTCCGTTTCCATCAGCTGTGCAGCAGAGCTGCAGGTGGACAAGCTGCACCACGGGCAGCAGAGCTGGCTCCACCTGCCCTCCTCCCCTGGACATGGGCACTTCACCCTGCCCTGCCAGGGGCAACACACTGTCCTTGGGTGGCAAATGAGGAGTAAGTGGCTTTCAGGACATTTTGCTCCATTCCGCAGAGCAGCAACACAGCCGCGGTGGCCAGTGATGGCTGTGGGGTGGTGGGAGCAGGCAGCAGCCCCCCGAGCACAGCAGCCTGCAGACCTGCCCGCAGGGCTCTGGGTAGGCAAAGGGAAGAGATGACTGAACGCTATAGCAAGGGGCCTACCATCCCAGCACAAACCAGTAAGTCAGAGTCCATCACCCTCCTGGTTTTCAGCCTGTGGCAGGGGAAAGCTACACCCGGAGCCCGTGGGACCCACCGGATTCTCTGCAGCTCTGTGGTGGAAACTGGTGCAGAGCCCAGCCCAGGCCAGTCTGCTGGGGCTCCCCGCACGGGCCAGTCACACCCCTCGTTTCTTCTCTCTTTATCCCTTCTCCCGCTAACAAACCAAAGCTTTTAAATCGCTCCCTGCGGTCCCATCAGTCAGGCTGTGGCTGTGCTCTGGGCTGTGGGCTGCTGCTGTGCTGGATCTGCTGCTGGGGACAAGCCACACATGCCGTGCCTGGGCTGGTGCCCTGGGGAGGTGCAAGAGAGTGAAACCCATCTGTTTTCCTTTTGTAGGTTTTATTCAAACTTCTTTTGGGCAGTGCTAAATTTGGAGAAGCTGCCTTATTCCTGTCCGTGTTAGCTGTCTTCAACGTCCTCTTTGTTACCTGTATTCCTGTCATCCTTTATTTTACCAAAGTGGAGTACTGGAGCTCTTTCGACATCGTTCCTTGGGGAAGCCTGTGTGGATTTTCGATTCTCTTATTGAGTGAGTGGATGGGGGCTCTCACGCTGCTTGTGGTGGAGGAGGGTGCCAGAAACTGGCTGCTGGTGGCAGCTGCAGCTGGAGGCAGCTTTTTCTCCAAAAAAATGTATCCAGCCAGAAGCAACTGTTTGGCTGAAATCTCCCAGATGCAGTTTGGTCTTTCAGTGGATTGGTAGAGAGAGTGGGAAATCTGCACATTACACTGGGAGACAGGTCGGACCCACCTGCTCCTCCCCCTGGACTCCAGTGGGATATCAAGGTCCCCAGAAACAGTGATGCCTCAGGCAGACGGACATGCAGCAGACAGATGTCTGTCCACGGGTATCTTCCAGAAGTAACAACAGAAGTTAACATGCTTTCTATTTGAACGACATACAGAGGGAGTAATAATTGTATCATTGTGTATCACCCATTCCCTCCCTCCTCCGGGGTCATTGACCGGGAGTGGGCTGGGCCTTTAGTCATCAGGTGGGGAGGGGCAGAATCGCTGTGTATCACATTGCATATTTGTATATAGTATTATTTCCAATATTATTGTAGTTTAGTTATTAAATTGTCCTTATCTCAACCCACGAGTCCTCTTTGCCCTTTACCTCTTTAAGTCTCTCCCCTATCATTGGGTGGGGGCGGGGACTGTGTGAGCGGGTGTGTGTGGTTTGTCCCCCAGCCAAGGGCCAACCCACCACAATGTTTCAAGTAACATTCCCTCTGCCTAGTTTCACGGTAGTAAAAGGTGTGGTTTTTTTCTTTCTTTAGCATTCAATATTCTACTGAATTTTGGGATTGCGATTACATACCCCACCTTGATTTCTCTTGGAATTGTACTGAGTGTCCCAGTGAATGCAGGTAAGGATTTCTGCCTTTCGCATCTTAATGAATACATTAAATCTGTGGCCTTTCAAATACACAACAGGGATAAAAGCAAATAGCTTTATTAAACATGTTTTGCATCTTCTCTCAAAGACTTACAGAGATGACACATTAAAAATGCATACTTTGCCTGTTAAATATGTATTGTATATTATATTAATATTAATACTCTCTAGAATTGTTTTTAAAGTTACTGCCCTAAGAAGCCCGCATACTGAAAAACAAAGTAGATTTGAGGTCATCCACCTCTGGGCTGTGATGAAAACTCATGGATGAAGTAGAAATTAATTCTTAATGATTTCTTCAAGGCAGGCGTAACACTAAATTGGAACAAATAGAATTGCTTACATTTAGAGCAAATATGTACTAGTAATTCTGCTTGCCTTGGTAAATACCATTGCAGGTGTTTATCAAGAGCAACAGACAGTTCTGTTTCGGGCATGGCCGGGTAGATTGTCAGTTTTCTGAACCATAGTGAAGATGAAGAGACTGAGACTGAAGAGCCCAGGAGGGCTGGGCAGCCAAGTGTGGAGGCAAACCTGGCTCAAACCAGCACCACCTCTCCCAAACCCCAGTGTGCTGAACTGGTGCCATGGCACAGGAGGCAGCTTCCAGCTTTGTGCTGACTACACACACTGCTGCTGCCCCAGCACACCTCCGCACCCAGCAGCGTGATCCTGCCAGCACGCGTGCACAGCTCAGTGCGTACAGGGTTTGTTATTCAGAAGGGCAGGCAGAGTGAGAAGAAAAATTTGCACGAAAGGAGCTGCTGTGCTGGAGAAGGGAAATGCCCCTTTCTCTGTGTACCTAGACCTCAGCGGGGGCTCTTGCGCTGCCAGTGAGCAAGGGAGATGCTGCTGCTGCAGGCAACAACTGCAGCTCGGGGCATCGCACCCTTTTGCATCCTGACCCCACAAACCAGCTCTGTGTGCTCTGAAGGGGCCGTACCCTGCGCTGTGCTAGATCAGCAGGAAGGGCAGTCCCCTGCCACCCCATCTTCCATAGTCATGTTCTTCTTCGTAGCCTTCAAAGCTGGGGGGGGGGGGGGGAAGGGGATACTGCCTGAATGCTTTGTCCAACGTAATAACACCCATTAATGTCCCGCACAGTTGTTGATCACTACACGAGTGAAATTGTCTTCAACAGTGTCCGAGTAATCGCCATCATCATTATTGGCCTGGGCTTCCTCCTGTTGCTCTTGCCAGAGGAATGGGACGTCTGGGTAATAAAGCTGCTCACGCGTCTCAAAGTCCGGAAGAAGGAAGAAATCCCCGAAGGGAACGGAGACATTGCTTCAGGACTGCCTAACAAAAGCCGGAGAACTCGCCCCTCCATGTCATCCTTTGCTCATTAAATGCTCTTTTTACCAAAACTTTGTGGTTAACCTTATATATGACGATGCAAAGGTCTTTTCTTGGGAAGAAGCACACCTGTCCAACACGGTGTACATACCTGTACAGTTTTGATATGATCACCATCTAAGGCATCGAGTCTTGGCATGTCCAGTTTGCTTGTACTTTTTTCACATCAGACCTTTCACTTACGTAGTACACTGAAAAAAAACGGCAAACCAAGAACCTCTCTTCTCTTTTTAAATGAATGTAATATATAGTCAAAATATATTTGCATAGGTTATTTTAAAGAATGATTTTCATGAAAATCAGGGCAGGCATTTTGAACATTAGGTACCGAACGATGCATTGCACACTGTGATTTAAAAGAAACGAATGCTGTGCTACATCACACATTTATTTTTGACCAGAGCTGTACTCTGAAAGTTTTCAAGGAACCAAAAGAGAATCTTTCTAGGGATGGGAAGATGGGGGTGAAAAGTAGAAAGGAGGAGGTTTGGAAATCACTCTGTGTAGATGAGCGCATGCTGCGCTGCAACCGGGAGAAAATTCAAGCGCTAAAAATGCTTGCACTGAAGCACTGTAGAGAAAGCAGTTTAGAGCCCAAATCTCCTTATTCTGCACACGACTGTAGTCCACGTTTCAAATCATGCAAGAGAAATCCAGTGCCTTCTACACAACTCTTGTCTTTATCCACGCAGAATCAGGTCCCGCTGCGAGGCACTTGCCATGGCAGGGCTCAGGCTTGCAGCCCCGGGGGACCCCCAATTCCCACCGACATCAGGATGTGCCCCCCATACACGTCGTGGCTTCTGTGGGAACATGGGGCTCTGAGGTCTGCAAGCTCGCGTGCAGGAGACCTGGTTCTCTTCCCACTTGCAGAGGCTTTGCCCCTGTGTGGAGCTGCGCTGGATTAACACCAGGGAGAGGGAGGGGAAGCCTTGGCCACGCGTGGGACCGTCCGAATGGAAATGATCCCAGGGGCTGGCACGAGCGTGGTTGCTGATGGACAGTCTGAGAGCACGGACTAAGGGGGTGAATCGCCAGTTGCTTTTACTCCATAATTGTGAGTGTTAAGAGTTAAAAATGTAAGATATTTACATCAAATGTAACACTTTTTATGAAACTCGTAAGCACCAGGATGTTTACTTACGCGATTTTGGTTCGCCATTAAATTTCTATCTGTGATAGATCACATGCTATGTAAAAAAGGGGGGGAAAGGTTATAGTTTACTATTTTTGAAGTTTACATTGTTGCATACAAAATTTAAAGTGTTCTTTTGAACTGCTGCCATAGCCTAAGGGTCCCTGCTGCCACCGAGGCACGCTGTGTCTCAGGCAGGGGTGACATCCACTTTAAAACATTCTAGCAAATCAACTTGAGATTCCATTATCTGTTTGGCAAAGCTAAATAATAAAAGATTTTAAACTCAGCCTTGGTCAATGCTGTTTCCATCTCTTGACTGCGCCTTTCTTCCAGTTTTACTGTGGGTAGTATTTGTCCAAAGCAATCAGAAGGGAGACAGGACCATCAAAGCAACCAAGGCTGCAGCTGATGCAGTGCTGGCCAGCCTCTCCTCGACAGCAAAGTCTGCTCTAGATTTCCTGAAGAGATCCTGCACAGATCCAAAGTTGAGGAATGAAAGGAACTGGAGTCGTCGGTTCCCACAAGGGACAAGGACAAGGCAGAGAGCAAACCCTTCTGAGAAGGCATTAGATGTCACCCTTCAGGTGAGGGTAAGGTTGAACCCTCCTGATGCTGGACTGTTCAAGGGCTCCCAGGACAAATCCGGTGCCTCGGAGGTGAGGGCTGAGCTGCGGCAGGCTCCCCTGCTTGCCCTCGTCCCTGCACCCCCTGTGAGCCCGACGCACTGCTGGCCTTATGGACCCCACACAGCTCTGCAGGGTGACAGATCATTTAGTATTATCAGTGCCTACTAAATAATGAACTAATTAATTAATAACTATGGAATTCATTAACTGTCTGACAGTTCTTAAACAATTCTTCTACAAAGCTCAGAAAATGATTGCTCAAAAAAATCAGTGGTCTTCTCTGAAGCCTGATTCTTCAAGAGGGATATTTAGTTTTCACAAGATTTCTGAAAAGGTATTTTAAAGATAAAAATTCTGTTAAAGGAGGACCTATTTGAAAGAGAACTTAAGTCTCACTGAACCCTAATAAACCACAAAAATAACCTCAGAAAGCAACTAAGACTTTAAACAACAGAGATGCATAAATGCTCCCCCTCCGCAACAGCAAGGAGTGTTTCTACACTCACCTTTGCATCTTCAAAGCTGACACTGCCGCCAAGAGGAACCCATGAGGGTCCTTAGCCAGTACAAGGATGACAGTAGAACCTGAAATTCGCTCACACAGGGTCTCAAGAGATCCACTCAGAGAGATGCTTGATGTTCAACCACTTAAGTAATCTCTGTTAAAACATTTTCAAAGAGGAGCAGAAAAAGGTGATTACGATTTGCAACTCACGGTGTTTCTCCGCTTAACTTGTTCATTTTTTTAAATAATAAAACCAGGCACAATTCATCGTTGTGATTGTTTCTTTTCTTTCACCAGGCATAGCAAGAAACACTGTGAGACCAAAGGAGTCAGAACTGCATCCTTAAAAGACACCTGAGAAGCAAGAAAGAGAAAATCTTAATATATGGTTCTCTCACACTACATATTTTTAAATTTTTTATTAAAAAAATTGCTTGGTGCTCAACAACAGAAGAGAATGTCCCAGGCTACCCGAGGTAAAATTTTATTATTTCCAGCAACATAAATAGCTGGACACAGGGGTCTATTGCTTAAAGAACTCGTTTTTAACTTCATTTCCCTGAAAATCTATTATGGATAAGGATCACATGTCAGAATCTTGCAATCCTTGCAACTTAATTGAGCTCCTGGTATAAGCACAAAGCTGAACACAGCTGTAGTACATCAAGGAGCACTTGCATGCTTAGTCCTACGAACACCTATAACACGCTAATCGCTTCCAAAATGAAAGGAGAAATCATTATGTTGCCAATTCAGAATCTGCTGGGCCAATTTCAATTTCATACAGGTAAGTGAGGCTGTAGACAAGGAGAGATCTGTCAGACATTAACTAGAAGGCAAAGCACACACAGTGCTGGATCCCAATTAGCAAGAACAGGAACAAGAGTCTGAGACCTGCACAACTGTATAAACTCCACATGATTCACTTTAATGCATTGCTGGCAAGAGTTTCAGTGTTAGACAAGCATCTATCTCTTTAACACCTACCTCACTAGCCACTAAATGGAAACGTAATTCAAAGGCTTCAACTCTGGCAACCATTGCCCCTAACAAACCTGGCATTTTTTCAGCCTCCCATTTTTCTAGAACATTTGCCTCTGCCTGGCTATTATAAATATCCCATTTATTACTTACTGGGCAGATTTCCCAAAAGTAAAGGATTAAATACCTAGATCTGGCTAACTAACAACAAAAAAAAATCTGCCTTCTTATGATAGCAGCTTAACCCAATGGAAATATTGCCACTAGAAATGTACTAGATAAGTCTTTTTTTCTGTCCATGCACTTTCTAAACCCAGATCACTAAATTTCCATAATATCCATTACAGTTATTTACAACCAGTGAGTATTTCTTGGGCTACAGGTCATTAAACTATTCATCACAGATATCCCAGCTGTGCTACTTGGGCTTTGTGATTATGTACAATCACATTATCCCCTCTGTTTTTCAAAGGCAGTAACTAAACGCTACACGCACCATGAATTTTGAAATCCAAACACAACTGACATTTCCTATCGTCATGTTTCAGCCTTGAGACTTCACATTCATTTTCTTCTCCATATTCCCGCTCCTGGGAGCTTCCTTGGCAAAAGCCGCCACGCCAAAGGGTCACAAGCTGTAATGTGAATTTACTTCTGTACTAATTCAACTGAAAAACATCCTTGAAATTCTGCTTTCGTTGCGACTCCCACTTCCAAACCCCCGCTCTACCCGAAGCGAACCCACCGCATGTCTCCCCCCCGCCACAGCCCAGCGAACAGGGGCCGGCCGAGCACCGTGCCCCGCACCCGCGCCCCCCTCACACCGGCACATCAGTGTTCCACGGGGGTCAACCATCTCCCTCCGGACACCGGCCCGGCCCCGCGCCGCTTTCCCCGGCCGTGCCGGAGCCGGCCACACGGCGCAGCCCCGGGGTTTCGACCCGGCTGTCGCGAACCCGCGGCCCTCCCGCCTCCGACCGAGAAGCCACAGCGGGGAAGCGCCCCCCGAGAGGGCCCGTGGGGGGAACACGCTGCGGGCGGGCGGATGCAGATCCCGGCGGGGATCCGCGGCGGCACCGGCAGCTCCATCCCCTCAGCGGCCGCGGACCCGCGCGCGAGGGGCGGGACAACCAGGCCGCCGGCCAATCCTACCCAGGTCAGGCGGAGCTGCGCCTGTGCAATAGGACAAGCGCCGATCCGCCCCTGCGGGTACCGCTTCCGGGGTCGCGACCTTCGCCGCGGCACGCCGGGCGGGTGAGTGCGGTGCGGGGCCCGGGGCCTTCCCTCCGGCCGGGCGGCCCTTACCCCGGTGCCTTGGGACCGCGGGCAGGGCGAGGCGCGGGGACGGCCGGCAGCCGGCCCGGGGCGAGGCGCGGTCGGACACCCGCCGTGTGCGGTGGGGTGTGCGGTGAAGATGTCGGCGCCGACGATGGAGGAGAGGAAGGCCTGCTGGGGGGCCCGGGACGAGTTCTGGCGGTGCCTGGACCGGCACGGGGACGACGGCTCCAAGTGCGAGAAGCTGCGGCTGGCTTTCGAGTCGCGGTGCCCGCAGCAGTGGGTGAGCAGCCGCCGCGCCCCGGCCTCCCCCGAGCCTGGCAGGCGGGCAGCGGCCCGCAGCTGCTCTGACCGGTAACGCTGCCGCTTCCTGCAGCGCGGGACGGGTGCGGCCTTACACAGAACCCTGCTCCCTTCCCAAATTCAACCTGGTTTGTGCGCTTTTGGTCTTGCTGGGAAATGGGAACTCCTGAGCGGACCACTGGCTGGCCCGGGAACTGCGGGCAGTCGTATAACGGGAAAGGAAAATACAACCTTAAACTTTCAGATAAATGTGCAGCTATACAAGCATACAGGCTTATTGTTTAATTTAAAAAAAATTGTGAAAGATCCTCAGAAACTTTTAGAAGTGCACAGAAATAACTTACTAAAAAGAAAGGTGATGTGGAAAGGAGGTGACACGCAGGGCTTGCCCTTGCATGGCATCTTAAGACTGGTATCTGATCCCTTCGTGCCCATAATGTCCTTCTTCACGCAGTGTAATTTCACAGTAAACCATCTGGTTACATGTTCATTCATTTTGTTTGTTAGTTTTCCAAGATCAAGCTACAATCTTTTTTATCAGGCATTGCCTTTTACTAACAGTGAGAGGCTGGACAGTTCCCGTTGGAGCTGGTGGACTGAAGTCAGTTAAAAAGCAGGTACAGCCACGGTCACTGTCCTGACTCTGGACACTGCCATTCTCTCGTATGGCATCTCTGGCATCGGTGGTTTCATCTGCCAGTGCTTTGCACCATACACAGCAGCAGCTCTAGGGGATGACTTCAGAGATCACATAGCCTGTGACACCATAGAGAAGCTGCTAGATTCATCTCTGTATTACAAATAATCTTTGTTCATAGCAGTGAAAACAGCAAAGCAATAGACTACTTTCATTAGATGTCCATGGAAGTAATGGGGTCGTTATGACAAGAAACTGAAGTTCACTTTCTGAATGGTAAAAAAATCCACAAAACACAAAAACCAAACCCATTCCACCCATTAGTCTTCAACACAGGAAGAAGTTCCTAACTAGTATATGGGCTTAAAATCTTTAAGTTCAGTGATCAAAGACTGTTTATTCCTTAGTCTTACTGTGATGCACAAAGCCCTTTCCTCTGCTAGTTTCTTCTGATGAACATCTTTTCTCTTTTTAAACAGGTTAAACATTTTGATAAAAGACGAGACTTTTTAAAATATAAAAAAAAGCTTGAAACAGAAGGGTATCATCCTCCAGAAGCTGCTGGAAAGTCTTAGATACTCTGCTTACAAGATAAATCTAGTGAGAATAACTATGGAAGGAAGAAGCATGAAAAAGCAACAGAAGCTGCTTCAGCTGAAGAACTGGTAACCTGTCTCCCAGAAATGCTGGTTGCTGTTCTTGTGGGAAGGTCTCATGTGTCTGCTGGAAAAAAAATGGTCACGGACAGCTTTTTCACAAGTCAAAAAAATGTGGTGGAGGGCTGTTCACAAATCTAAGGTTTTAAATGTATAATTAGCCAAATTGTTTCACAGGAACAAATGATTATTTAATAGTGTAATGTACGTATTGTAAAGAGAACAATAAATTTTTTTTTCAATAAGTGAACCAGCTTTTCCTTAAAAAAGAAAATCCCTTCCACCTTTCCCTCCTTGTCAAAAAGAGGTGGTGGTATAATGTGGTTTGTATTTGTTTTTTACCAAGTATTTCAAATATTTTAAAAATACAGTTTAAGTCAGAGATTAATTTATAGAACAGCAGGCATTATTAGACTTAATGAATGCTGTGCATATGTGTAATTTACATAATTTGAGCATGCTCCTTTTTTATAAGCAATATGAATTTTTACATTAGCCATAACAGTTTTCAAGCAGTATTGCTAGTAGAAGTGTGGCAGTTATTTGTCATGATTCTCACAGTGTGGTCTTTTGTATAATTTAGTGTTTTTGATGACCTTACTGATGCGACTCCATTTAAAGATACAGACTTTACAGCAGGATGAGTAAACGTGACCATGGAAGGCACTTAAACAAAGGGCAGCATTTAACGTAATAATGTAAGTGAATACATTGTAGATACTAGAGGGATTCAATACTTTGGCTACAGTAAGTATTGATTGTGGTTGTAGGAAGGCACTAGTGGAAATTTCAAGCATGACCATCACAACCAAAGTGCGTGCAGCAAAAATGCCATGTTTTGAGGTTGGAGTTGTTCATGGTATGATGTTCCAGTAGTAGAAAAATGACACAGCGTATGCAATATAAATAGTATTTATTTCCAATGCAACAGATGTATTTAAGGAGGTAAAGTATTAATAAGGCATTTAAAAATCAGACTGAACTACACCAGAGCAAAACATGCAAAACTTAAGAATCCTCATTCACCCTGAGTTTTTCTCTCATCTAGTCAGAATTTCATGTTGTAGCACCATAGGAAATTACCCAGCTGTACTGTAAGGCACAAAACTCTTGGCAGTTACTTTTGTTGGTTTTGCTTGATCACTTGTTGCCTCGTGTACTCCCAGATCAGCAGAGCTCCACTTACATGAACGTTGAGTGATCGAATAATACCCTGCTGAGGAATTTCCACACAGACATCCAGGTGGTGAATCAGGTTTGCTGGGATTCCTTCATGTTCATTTCTAGTAAAGAAGAAACAGTAACTTACACCTGGGAGGAGAGGGGTGTTCTAGAAAGCAGAAGATGCAAAAGCCACAAAAGCATCAAACCACCATTTGACTAACGGTGCATCTGCCCTCAATATAACTGATGAGGACAAAAAAATGTGTTTGTTGTTTGGTTTTTGGTGGTTTTTTTTAAAGCAGTAATATCTTACAGATATAAAGAAAACACGAGACCTGATTAAGCTTTGATGTAGGAAAACTGGTACAGCACTTCTTTAATTCACTGGTCCAGCAACAGCTGAACACAACATAAGGACTCCTTTACCTTTATTTTGAAACTATCCATGTATAGCAAAATAAACAGCTATAGGTGAAGCTGCTGGCACAGCAAGGAAGTTCAGTTGCCCATTTTACATTCAGTAAGGTCTTGGTATGAGGGAACGTCAAGACTGGTGAAAGCCTTGCACTGGAAATGTTTCACCTCTTCAGAACGACCACACCAGAAGATACCACAGGTCATCAGTAATTACAACTACTTTCTTAAATTAGAAGAGAACAAAGTGGTTATGAGAACTACATTCTGAAGACAAGCTGCATATACAAAGGTTTGAAAAAGAGGTATTTCTGCCCACTTTGTCCTAAAAGGATAGGCATGCCTTTCCTCCTGGTCTCACTCAGAGGCCTGGCAATTCCAGTAGCTTTCTGACTTGTGGGCACTTTCCTCCAGTTTTCTTGTAGCCTCCCCATTGTCATGTGAGGCTTGCCTGCTTATAGGGCCTGATGATTGATTTTCTCTGAAGTTGTCCCAGTCTCTGCTTGTACTGCAAAAACTTGCTACTTGATCCTGTGCCTCATCCTTATCTCTTAAAGCGTCTCCCAGCTGTTATGTGCTCTCGCTGTGCTCCAGTCCTCCTCACCAAGTTACCTGGGGCAAACAGGCAGCCCTCCTCCTTGCTGAGCCCACCGCAGCCCACGTGTACAGGNCCCACCGCAGCCCTCCTCCTTGCTGAGCCCACCGCAGCCCTCCTCCTTGCTGAGCCCACTGCAGCCCACGTGTACGGGCTCTCATATTACTGAGGTGAGCAGATGACATCTTTATCACAGCTGGAAAATTACAATCCATGCTGTTGCTACCTCCACCCATATAAAAAAAGGGAATTACAGTGCATGGATAGGTTATTAAGTATGAGGAGAAGGATTGTTCAGGAGCAGGTGTCCATACCTCCCCCTCCTCAGCACACCACCCATATATCGGCTGTTTCCACGATCACTTCCCATTCTAAACCCACCTTTACCAGCGTCACTTGGTTTTCATATGACCAAACTCCAGCTAGTAGAAGGGACAGACTGCAAGAGGCAGATGTACAGAAAAAGGTGTTTTCTTACCCCAGCAATAACAGTGACTTCTCTGGGAAGCAATATTCTGTAAGATCAAAACTTTTGGCTGTCTGCTCCACACCAATAATAGTGTAGCCTTCTGTTTTTTTCTGCTCTAAATAATCAACAAGTTGAGATGGCTTCACCTGTCCATCAAAAGTAGAGAGAAATATACAAATATTTAAGTATCACCATTTGTAACTGGAGTTACTGTAAAAAATGAATTTACCGGGACAGTTTTTAAGATGAATGACTTTCATCTCCAAAGACTCTGTCTATAAACACAGCATAACATTTTAAAAGCTCTTCAGCAATAGCACAAAAGGTTAAGTAATGCCACAAAAAACTACTCCAGGAACACAATGAACAAAGGTTTTTCTATGCTTCTGACAGCCACAAGCCTTACATCTGAATGTAAATCACTCTTGTGTAAGGTGCATAGTTGTTATTTAACCTGGAATTCATTCCCAAAACAATGCAACAGCCAGTCCAGAACCTGAGCTGCCTTACATGCCTGCATTACAACTTGGGACAGCTTGCAGGCAGTCATGTCTTAGTTGTCTTCATCCTACTCTCTAAGCTACTTATTTGTATTAAATGACAAATTCTTCATGCCACAGATGCTCTATTATCAGTACACTTCTGTGCAGAGATTAGGCACAACACCACATGTCCATCAGCATTCTGTTTTAGGCAAAGTACACTATAGCTGTCTTGTTCTGAAGAAGAATCTTAACAGGCTGAAAATAAACACTGTGGGGAAGAAATGAAAACCTGCACTGAATTTTTCAGATGACCAAAAGCCGATCTGGAAAACCTGTTTATTATAAAATATTACAAACAAACATTTTGTACCAAATGCTAAACATACAGGTTGAAACCCTCATTTTTAGAAGCTAGATAATAAGTCCTATAAGCTTGGCACAAGTTAGCTTCAGGCAAACTCAAAGATTAGCCCCATGAAGGCACCAAAAGCAATGGACCAAGCAAGATGAAGTGTTGTTCAATTTTTATAAACAAACAATAAACAACAAAACCAATTCCAACACACCACCATAAAACACAGAGTAAGATGTAACGATTGCAGCTCACACAGTCAGTTTATCACAGCAATAAGAAGTTAACACTATTTTTAAAATTCTTTTTTATAAGGTTGACTCAAAGTTTATGCCAAAATACTCCAAGATTAAGTCTCAGAGATAACAGCAGGAGGTTCTATTAAATAAAAAGTTCATTTTTGCAAGATAAAAAAAGNTAGTCTATGTTTAATCTGTTTCTGGTGCTTCTTAGGTCTGTCCCAAGGCACACCTTGTTCCATATAATTTACCAGAAAACAAAAGTTTTGTAACTTAGCAGAAAGAGAAGAATTAGAAAAGCACCATGTCTGAAAACACAAAGTAATGGATGAGTGTACAAGCCTCCGTAGGTATGGATGGACATACATACACACGCTTAAGCTCTAAATCCACTGCCTGTTAAACGAAAGGCTGGAGAGGATGACACGTTACAGTATTACAGAGCAGACAGCACCAGCTTCTAGGCGTGTTTTTCATGAACAGTCTCACTGCAGCTATTTAAACTTCTGACAACAGGAAACAATGCAATAAAGTATTTGCAGGATTTATTATATCACAGCTTGCATGACATTGTGAAGGGGCACTTAATTAGGAGTGGGCACTTCCCTGATCAACAGTCATGAAAAACTAGCAGGTCTACAAGATTTGGTTTAATTCTTATAGGAAAAAAAAAATGTAAGAGCAAATTACTTCCTTCAACTGCATACACAGCTGAAAAACTCAACTGTAAGAATATAAAAACTGTAAGAAACTGAGCATGATTTACAGCAAAGTTCTATTTAATTAATACATGGTATGCATAAATTTTTTTTTCTCCCTAAGACGTAACTATAGAAGATCACTTCTTCTGAAGCAGCTAGTATTTCTTTTTGTTACCTTTTTTTTTTTTTTTTTTTTTGTTTNTTGCAGGATAAGGTATTATATTTGCAGGATGTATTTCTCTGAGCAGGACTTCAATAATTTTCTAATTATGAACATAAGATGAAAATCATTCCTATTATCCATGTGTTCTCTGAGGTCTAAAATAAAAGTTTAAAAGCGTGCAATCAAGCTTACCTCCTAAATTGGTAGGTTTATCGATAAGTGAAGCCACGACAATCAGTCTGCTGTTTGATTTACCGAGTTTAGCAGCACGATCTTGAAAGACTACTTCCAGGTCTAAACTAGGAGTACTGTTTTTCCAGGGTATAATCTTTTTCTGAACATCATTCCATTCTGTCTGGCTATCTGTTTCAGCTGAATGTGAACCTATAAAAAAAAGTTGCAGTCTTATGGATATGCCAGCAGAAGAGAAACCAACTACTCCTTCAGTGAAGAAGACTATCTAAATAATAACACTGTAAACATCACTAATCATCTACTATTATATCATGGTATATACTCTGCTCACATAGCTACACATCTACTTCAGCTGAAAAACAGTGATCAAAAAGAATAGAGATGCATACAGCTACTACATACAAATAATGATATTTAATATAGATTTGGTATTTTTACCCATGTCTTGCTGAGACCAGTCACTTGGTTTCAGATCACCAAGTTCTGTTCGCGAATGATACCACTGAAACGCTGGTGGCAAAGGAATGTCAGTGAATCTGTCAAATTTAGAGAGCGAGATCCATTCATCTTCAGCGAGTTCCGAAAGGCGGGGAAGAATGTAAAATATTGTCTGCAATGTAATATAATGATATTAGCAGAGCACCGCTAAAGCAAACAAAACATAATAAATTAATTTTATTGCACACATTGTTTATCTAGCACTCTATGATTTTAATACTTGTTTTTCTTGGTACTTGATAAAACTTACTAATATGTCTCACAAACTTTCATAAATCTAGTCTCTTTTTCTTTATGATTACACCTTTTTTAAGGATCTGTGTTGACTGCTGTTCTGAAATTCTAGAATACCAATTAATGGTATGCTTCTAAGCATAGAGGTCTTGTGAAAATGTTTTATGGGTAACCCTTGAGAGTTTTCAGATGCTCTTATGAGCTTCTAGTAAAGAATGCTGATTGATTCCATGTCAAAAGGAATATAGTCAAAAGCACTAACATCTAGTAGTAAAATCCAGCTCAGCATTACGAATACAGCTAACCACAATTTATCAAGGAAGAACAAACACACACCCCAAGGGAAAGGCTGAGGAAGATGAAGAACTTAAGACCCGGACATTTTGTTTATTCTAATGCACCCTGAAGATAAAGGTGAAGATACACACTGAATACATTTAAATATTTAACAAGCATTAGCTTTTTTTTTTCCCCTCTTGTTCTGGATTTTAAATTCCAAATTTTGCTAAGTCATATCTAGCATATTTAAGGGTTCACAAAAATATTTCACAGAACATTAGTTAAAAAAAAAAAAAATTCCTTCAATGAAAGATGGCACTATTTGTGCCAGAACAGATGTACCCCTTTTCACATGTTTCTCTTGTATTTTCAGCTTAGTTTCTCCATGTCTTTTTTTTCTGCATCCTTATTTTTGCCTTCCAGTTTATTCAGCTGTCAGGTTTTTAAGCTACGGCAAAAAGCAGAGCTGAAAAAGATGCTCTAGAAGTTATATATCTGTATCCTGTTCACATCAAACAACAATTTAGTAAATCAACCTCAAGTTACTTCTAAGAACAAATGTCTCAAATTCCTAACAAACCACATGCGATGAAGCAGATGCTCCTCAGTTATTAGAAGTAACTTTTCCAGCCACAGATATAAAACCTGATTAACTCCCCCACGCATCGGTACACTCATCACACATACCTCCTCTTAACTGACCTAGGGTTTTAACACAATATTCATTAGAGAACTAAGCTGTAGTCTTAGTCTAAAATTCATCACAAGTGAAGTTATTTTTCAGCAACAGTCTCGGACTTGCCTCCAGACTGTAATCCTCAAGTGGACGAAATGTTGCAAAGAAGAAATGATCTTGGATTCGCTGCCAGTTCCTTCCAGCATTCCTGCAATTGCAGAAAGGAATGTGAGATGCACAAAAAAGGCAACCTACTGGATTTTTTTAAATTGTCAAATTGGAGTACGGCAACCTGATTGCATTTACTATAGGATAGGAATGAAAAATATTTTAACATTTGAGTAAGGACTCATTTAAAAACAAACAGCATTCAGGAAATAAGTTTATGTTTCAAGAAAGGCCCATAATATGTCTCCAAATTCTATTATCAAAAGAAGCAAGTTTGGCAAGAAAGAGTACACCACCTAGACCTCTGAAGGAAACTGAATACTAGCCTAGAGTTCAGTGACAACTTTTTTTCTAGCCCATGTCTTGACATGCCATGGGTGATTTAACAGTGACACTTTGGGGAAATAAACATGAATGTTCTCCCTCCCACCTCTGCCCCCAAACGCCTGTCAGCAGCAGTCCCAAGTTTATGTTGGCTGACAACACTGTCAGAAATTCTAAATAACTTGAATTAACTCCTTAAAACAGGGCTAAAAAAAGATACAAACACACACACAGTACAACATTTAACTCAATTATCACATTTCCCAATCAGTAACCACAAAAGCATTTCTGTAACACTCATTTAGTCATCACCCCAAATTAATTTCCCTATACATTTTTCTCCCACAGAAGCTTTTTCAAATATTAACACCAAAAACATTTTTGGATTTTTATATTTGAGAATTTAGTGGTATGAGGAAGTTTAGAAGAATGAATTTTCCTGCTTCAAAACCCATCAGGTAAGAAAGTTAAGCACTCCTGACTGTCTTTTTTACCCCACCTCTAAACTATGCACGCTGTTCAAACACCCCTTGAGTTTTTCCTCCTGTGCTTTCAGGCTGTAATGCTACACTGAATTATCACCTCATTTTCTTTGCTGACATCAGACTTCAATTTCCAAGTTTTGGTTTCTTTTTAAACAGAGTTTAAAAAAAAAAACAGAGTTTATACAAACAATTTAATCTAGATAGTAATGATC
>VZTO01003499.1:95405-162345 GCA_013400615.1 Syrrhaptes paradoxus | reverse complement strand
TCTAAGTTCTATTCTTTTTAGCCTACATCAAGAAAATCTGTTTTTTTATAAATCAAACAAATGAAACCTCTTAAGTTTGAAATATTCCATCTTTAATGCACTAGTCTGTTCTACCATGAAATAAACTGCATTGAAGGGGTATATTTTTGCTGCTGCAAAGCAAAGTCACAGCAGTGTGGAGGCTGAAGCTGCTGGTGATGGACCTGGAGCCTGTGCAAGTGCACTGGGAACTGCCGACATCGGGGTCATCATCTGCCAGTGCAGGGAGAGACTGAAATTTCAAAAAGATCCATTAATTAGTTTATTAGTGGATATTTTAAAAAGCAGAAGAGTTTTTTCTTATTCCACTGAGTTTAAAAAAAAAAAAAAAAAGATGTGAGACTGAGATCTGCTGCCTGTAAAGTTTTGGAGGGAAGGCAGAAATAATCAGCTTATTTCACTAGGTACAGATAGGTGTTTCCAGTGTTTAATACATCAGCTTCAAATATAAAATGTTCTGATTTATCTTACTTTCCCTCTTTATGAATCCAGTGCGCTGCAGGTTGCATTTAATGAAAACAATTTAATTAAATTCCACTTCCCATCCACTTATAGCTTTGCACCAATCGTTTAATAATTTTTTGCAAATTATTAAATACAAAATGCCTGCCATTATTTTCTAAATAAAAAGTAAAATTGCTGGTCGAGCTCTTTGTTATATGCATATAGATGTAACCTGGGCTCTTGCCTGCCAAAAAGTTTTACCAAACTTGGACAAGAGGTGAAATTTTAAATCACAGACTTTTTAGTGATTGCCAGCAAATGAGAAGCTAGAAACTATAATTGCAAAAACAGATTAAAATACCTAATTTTGGTTTTCCCAATTGTTCCTGCAAACTCTTAATAAAAACCCTGTGGCTAAAATATTCCTGATTAAAGCGAGTTTCTACTGCCCGTGTCCTTGGAGCTGAGGCCCAGCCCCACATTCTTTCACTTGGGTGCTTGAAAAGGGAAACAAAATCATAATAATTTTTTTTCAGTCTTTTCTTTCTGTGTTTAGGGATGCCATGGGAAAATATTTCTCACAAAGGACTGCGTGACCTCTCCTTTGCTGACTGTTTCTGTCCCTTCTGAGCACGTTTTGAGATGCTGGAAATGATCAGAAGGTTATAGTTATTGGACTGATAGGAAGGGACCTTCTTCCCCCTTGTTTTGTGTTGAAAAATTGTTCCATGTGCTTTGAGCAGGTCTTGCCCCAAACTAGTTATTTTGCAAAATCAAAAATACAAGCTGTTCCCTTGGCTTTTCCTTTATGTAAGATAAATGAGACTGGAAGGCGGCTTTTATTCAAGTTTGGTGCTTCAGTCCTTCTCAGAGTGGCCTGGCAGTGGGAGCTCTCATACCCCTGGGAGAAGTTATGAAGACTTTCCCACTGTTGCATTGGCTGCAAATCTTTTCTTCTTCCATGAACTGATTTCTCTGTGATGGGGCTTTTCCAGCGGAGGGGTATTACTACTCTGAATGCTTTCTTCTAGGCGGTGCAACTTTCCCCAAGAGATAGTCCCTCCCTAGCCCAAGCCCAGGATCCCTCTCACTGAACAGAGCCTTGTAGTGGGGTTTTGCCCAACTCTTGCTCTTTGTAAAGCCCATCTTCTCAAGGAAGTCACTGCAAGGTGGCTTTATGCCTGCACTGTGTGAACAGTGAATGGTTATTCCCATCGCCATGGCTTCGTTGTTGGCAACCCATTGATCCTCTTGTTGTAATCGGTTCTTTCTCATACCAATTCCGAAGACTGGTGGAAACATGTTGGCTTTGGGGAAGCTGGAAGCCACCCTCGCTGCTCCCCAGAAGCGATGGGATAAAGCCCTCCTAGATGTTGCTTTTACATGACACCAGTCAAGGATCCAGCTGTTGTGGGTCTTTGCTGTGTCTTTTGTAGCACTTCAACTGTGTTTGAAAAATGTGTTTGAAGACAGAAGCATGAGTAGAAGTCAAGTGATGATAAATCTCTGCTGTTCTCTGCTCTGGAGCCCTGATGTGCTGCCAAAAGAAGAGACAGTGTTAAGCAACTAAGAGATTATTTTCAGAAAAAAAACCCCAAAACTGTTTCCTTCTCCTGACCACAGTGCATATGCAAGCCCATGTAGATGGAAGAGTGTGGGTCTCCAGGCTGGGGGGCAGAGACCAGAGGCTGTGTGCTTCTCATCCAGCAAAGCTTTGCTGCAGGAATTATTTGCAATGTCTGTGTCAGACCTGGTGTTTGATTTGGTGAGGCATGTCTCTACGTACCATGAGAAAACCTCTTCTTACCTTCCCTGTGACAAATCGTTCTTGACCTTGCTCTGTCTGTCTCAACATCAGTAATTGTGTTCTTGAGCTTTTGCTGCAGTTATGGGAAGTCTCCTTTGCCTCGTGTTAACTTTCTTCCATGACATGCTGTCTTGACCACAAGAACGCTGTCTTTGCCTGTAATTAAAGCAGCTGTTATCTTCTGGCTTCCTAACGTCCTGCTTCCTTGTGGAACATGTTGTCACCAACACCATCTTCAGCTGTAGATTTCACTGTCCTCCTTTGTCAATCTTTACATCCTCTTTCTTGGCTTCAAGCTTCTTGACCTCGAGTTCAGAGCTTTCCCCCATCCCCTTGCTCTTTCAATTCTTCCCATCTCTATTTTACCCTCATCTTTTTGTGCCTTTTCCGTACTTCCATCTCTTTCTGTCTTACCCAGCTGAACACCCACCAGTGTCTTCCTTCCCACCTTGAAATTGTTCTTTGCTCCAGTGGCTGACGTGTGATGTCCATGCCTGAGGTGCTTTGTTGCCTCCCTGGGCAGTGTCTTGGTGCTAAGGCAAGAGAGACACAGCATGGCATCACTCCATGAGGTCCCAAAGGCTGTCAGATGGCAGAGTAAGTGGTGCATGGAGATCCTCACGTCAGCCAGAATGCACAGTATAACTGTGTTAGCCCAGCTGCAAGGCAGGGTTGATTATTTGGTCCCAGCATCATGCTGACACAGTTGCATGGGATTAATTTCTGCTTCTCCTGCTGGTGCTGCTTTGCACTGTGCATTGTTGCATTGGATGGACCTTCTGGACATGGGTTTTTTTCTGCCAGGTGGTCTTCATCCTCATCTGGAGATGCTTTGAGCACTCCAACTTCCAAGAGTGTTTTCTTCTAAATCAGCAAACTCATAAATCCATAATTTTCATTGCTGGTAACAGAATCTGCAAAAAACTCTTGGTCTCCAGCTTGCATTTCCCAAAGCTACTTGTCTTGATGTTCTTCAAGAATGCAACACATTTCCATTTGTTTTTTTAACATCGAGTACAGCTGTAGGAGCTTAGTGCTCCATGCATGCAACGTGCTCTTACAAAGTAAGCTTAGCAGCCTGGCTTTCCCATGACTTTCACAGGAAAATAAAGGACACACTGGCTCTGCTCACAAATAGATCTATGGACCATGCTCAGTGCTGGATCCTGAGCCTGTGCTGGATGGTGAGCAGAGGTGTCCCCTGCCCCACAGAGCTGGAGTAACTCTTTAAACTTTAGGTTGGGTAGCTTTTGCTTAAGCCTTATTTCATAAAACTTGGATCACAGGTTTGAGACTTTAGATGGGATTTCTTACATCTCACTTGAACTCATAAGGAAAGACAAGGAGAATTGGTAAATGATTGGCATGTTGGCCTAGAATGCTGCTTTTCATCCCAGGGTTTTTGGGAATGTTGTTTTACCTTTTTTTACCTTATTTCCCTGCAAGAATTTCAAAGGGATTTACAAAGTTGTTTCTTTATAACTAGAAGTTTGTGCTGTTTAAAAGGTTTAGTCAAAACTTAGGAATGTTGTGTAGTGGGGTTTGCGTATCGAGTGATCTCTCAGTTTTCAAATACATGTGGCCCTGCTGCCCTTTCCTGGTATTTTTCTTTAGGAGCAAAAACCCTTCTGGCTTGATTTCTGCAAATTCCATTACATCTTTCCTTTTTCTATTTCGGTGCCACATCTTTCTAGTAACAGGGAGGAGGAGAGCACACCAGAGCTGAAAACTTTGCCAGACAGGTTGTGTGTGTCCCATCTCTCCCTTGGAGCTGCTGGGCTGGCTTGGTAGCAAAACGGATGGAACAGTGTTCATACCTGACAACAACTTTTCTATAGGCAGTTATGGGTTTTTGAAACATTAAATGAATGTTGTGAGTGACAGGTCTTGCCTTGGAGAATTTCGTGTCAAATACCCAGACCTGTGTTGAACCACAGTGAAGTTTAGACATTGGAAGAGTCAACCAACGTCAAAGAGTCAACCAGTGGTGATGTGTTTGTGAGCACAAGGGAGATGTGGGAGGCATGGGGTTCATCATTAGTCACTTTAATGGCCATGAACAAGTCCTTAGACTTCTCATTATGATGGGGCAGACTGATAAACTTGTGTGAACCGAATCACCAGGGCTGCATTGGGGTCACCCAGTGCCATCAGAGTCTGCCTTAAATCTGTCTTGATGCTACTGAAAACATGGCTGGTCTTCAGGACCCTTGAGCACGGGGTGTGTGTCCCATCTCTCCTTCATGACCCCCCTGCTGATCTTGCAGCCATAGTGGCTTGAGCAGGCTGGGGTGAGAGTGGGCAAAGGGGGTGAGATGTGGAAATCCACATCGCAGTTCAGGCACCGATGACTTTGCAGGCTGGGAGCTTCATGTTTGAATGAGGGCTTGCTACCCTGTGGACTTAGATAAGGATGTAACAACTCATTTTATAGATATGTTGGTGTTCAGCAGGAAAAAATAATCCTCTGATACAATTACTGTGTAGAAGGGCTGGAGTGGAGCAACCTGTACGGCAGGGTCAGGGATGGGCAAGCCCAGCACGCCTGGGCTTTTCAGATGGCAACAGTAGATACTTCAAAGTTTGCCCGACTTCCTACAGCAGAGGCCCTGTGTTCACTTTTCTTCTTACAGGGTACTTTGCAAACACAGATTTAGTCTGAAACAGTCCCAACTGCTGTCAGTTGGGAATTTTCAATTTTTTCCCCTTCCATTGATTTTTCAAGACTCATTCCTACAATCTTCATGCTAAAACTCTGTGTTACCCTGAGCTTCTCCCTCTGGCCTTTGGCACCAGAGAGTTGGTTTCTTTTTTCCCCAGCATTAACCACCTTGCTTCTCCCCTTCCAGCTGCCTCCTGCAACTGCAGATCTGAAAACACAAAGGAGGTAAATGACCCCCCTGCTGATCTTGAGATACCTGGGACAACAGCAGCAGAGTAGCTTGTCCCAGACCACCCAGCATATCCAGTGTCGGTAGCAGGAGGAGGAATAGAGACCTGGTCTTCCCAAGCCCTTGTCCCAGTCCTCTCCTCTCCATGAACCCTGCTTCCCACTTTTAATGGATTAAAAATTCCGTTTCTGACTGTGCAAATCCTTCTTCGACATCTTTGACAACAGGCAAGGTTGGACGAGGCTTTGAGCAACCTGGGCTAGTGGGAGGTGTCCCTGCCCATGGCAGGGGGTTGGAACTCAATGATCTTTAAGATCCCTTCCAACCCAAACCATTCTGTGATTCTATGATCTGCACAAATAGGTTGGCTGTATTGAGGTCATTTTGGGAAGGTGGAAACCAAGGAGAGGAGCCCATGCTAGAGAGTGCTCTGCCAGCAGCTCCCACATTTCTGTTCGTAGAGGCTGTAGGTTTTGGTTTCTTGGTCTTCACTTATTTCAGAGTTATGTGAAGAACCCCATAAGCAAGTCCTACCTGGACGTCCACTTTCTGGTCCCTGATGGGCAAAACAAGCCACCTGAGGACTTTGGCTGTGCTAGAGGATGTGGCCAGTATTTAGGAGCAAATTTCATGGATAGCTTGATGAAGAACTTGGCTAGCTTATTGTCATTTTGCTTTAAATCCGCTGGAAATGTTAGGGCTAAATGGAAGTGTGCGTACCTGGGGTGGGACTAGAAAAATACACAATTTGTGGCAGAGCTTGGCTTAGTGTCACAGTGGGATGGGGAATTTCTGTAGAGGAGCTTTGGTCATCGCCACAGCTATTTCTGTCTTTGGATAAGGCATAATTGAGCTGGTTGGGGTGCCCTGTGTGGCATCGTTTCAGGGTGACTTCCCGAAGGGGAGACCTTCCAACCAGACAGAGCCGGAGCTGCCCCCGACATGACCGGCTGGGATGAGCCACTATTGCAGAACGGGCATCGTGGATTTCCTGGGCTAAATCCCACTTCATGGGCTCCCCGTGCCAGCTGCAGCATCCAGCCGAGTTGGGCAAGCGTCTCCGTGGGGAGCGTGTGCTGTAATCCCAACTGGGAGTTGTCCAGCTTTCAGGCTTGAAGCCGTCCCAAAGGCTGGTTCTTCACCCGCTTTCCCCCATTTCCTGACCTTGGTGGACACCTCTCCCTGCCAGGACCATACACGCCACAATCCTCACCCACCCCCGAGACACCAAAGACCCCCCCCAGGAGAGCTCTGCTAATGCTGTCCATCATCAATAGCCCTAATCCACTCTTTGTTCCGCACCTTGATGTATTTAAGGCTTCGCCCTTCCCGGCGTCTCCTCCAGCGGAGAGGATCCCGTTAGAGCCGTGACTCCCTGGCTCGACATGCCATGACCCGCTGGGCCATCGCTCATCGGGGTTCCTGAACCGAATTCAATACTGGAAGTTTTCATGGCGCTTGCAAGAACAAGATGGTCTCTTTGGCATTGGGTGGCTTGCAAATAGACGGGCTGGCTAACGCCTGCTCTTCCTAATTGCGGTTTTTTGCAATGAAATTATTGGGAAGATATTAACCATATAATGTTTTGGCAGGGTGCTGGGTAGCAGTCATCATTTCTGCTGCTACAGTATGTTTAAAAAAAAAATTTTAAAAAAAGAAGGACAATAAAGTAGGCTTTTTTGTTGGAAAAGAAGATTTTATGTTATCTGTGTTTGCAGGCTTTCTGGCTCATATGCTGGAGGAATCCTTGCTGCGGGGGTGTTTTCATTTTCTCGTCTAACATGGCAGTGGTCCATCGCGGCGGAGGTTTTCAGCTTAAACAATCTGTTTGTGGGGCTGCTGATGGCTCTCACCGCGCATTTTGAGGAGGCATCCACTGCAAAAGAGAGATCAAAGGTAAAACATCTTGAGCAAAGTGAACCGGTTTGGGTTTGTTTTTTTTTTCAATTAGTTATCAAGCGTCTGTTTAATTTCCTATTCGTTTAGTGCTGATTTAGTTTTGTTTAAATAAAGAAAGCCAACTTTTGGGACTAAGTTCAGCACCTGTGCAGGGTGGTGTCCATCGCTGCCGTACCTGGATGTTCAAAAGTGCCAAACATTGGAAATCCCATCCATTGGGATTAAGGGTTGAGTTGGGACCTGTTGGATGGGTTTGGAGTTGGTTTGTTAAATACACACAGGTTGGAAATGGGAAAAGCAAAATAATTTTCATCAAATTTTTGGTTTCCTCCATCAGAGGCTCAAACTAGGCTGTGGGTGTTCAAGTTTTGGTTTTCAGAACGAATATATTTTTCTTTGGAGTAAATAGATATATTTTACAGAAAACATCTACTCAGAAACTCAGGTTTCTACTGACAAAAAGAAACAACCAGATTTTCAATCAGTTCTTCTTCTTTTGAAATTAAATGTGCCCCTAAAATAATGGCATTGTTAAGGACAGAGACTTTAAATTTCATGCTATATTCTCTACTTCATAAACAGACTAGGCAACCAAATGGTATTTTTACTCAGCAGCCTTGTTCTTTCTATTTCCATTTGCCTGAACATCTGATCTCTTCTCCCCTCACAGACTTGCCTGCTGTGACTCCTGTAAATTGTGCAAATAAAAGGATTTTTGTCGGGCTAGGCTAGAATTTCAGGAGACCGCAGTGGTAGTTTACTCAGCTTCACAAGTCCTCAAATAACATGTTTTATCAGTGCTTATAGAGACCTTGTTTCACCATTGGATTTTTTTTTATTTATTTTCTGATGAGTCCTGTCCCAAGATCCCTACGACTTGAACTCCGTGAAAATGGAGTTGGGGGTTTTCCAACCTGCTCCCATGTTTCATGTGCCCGATTTCCAATGGGATTTTCAGATGTGATTTTCAGAAGCACTTAAGGAGATTGTTTCAATGATTTTTTTTTTTGGTGTCTGGCATCCCGTGCCTTGAAGAAACCAAGCTGCCAGTAGCAAGCTCCCAGCGCTTTTCAGAAATCAGGTAGTCATGCAGGCATCTCCAGGGATATGCTTGGAGTCCATCAACATACTTAAAAAATTACCGAGCTTGTTCTGAATCCTGCGGGGCAGCTCTGCAGCCCACAAATGTTTTTCTGAAGTTACAGCAGGTGTTTCCATGGCAAGGCAGATTCCAATGTTGAATGCTGGGCAGTAATTTCAAAATTACCAGATGATCCCATCACCATGCCAAGGCAAGTGTTTGCATCTCACACGCCATCCTCACCGGTGGCTGAAATAAGCAGGGGTGATGCTCTGATGATCGATGGAAATGCTGCCCTGCTTGGGGACAGCTAGACAGGTGAGGGTGGGTTGTCAGCTCCTGTCCAACACCGTCTGTGGAATTCTGGTGGCTTTTTGCCCGTTGAGGAGCTGCCCTGGGGCTTGGGTTTAGGTTGTGTCATGGACCAGGTTGCTGGTCATGGTGGAGGAGGAGGCAAATTCAGAGGAGAAGCAGTGGCTGGTGGTGTACGTGGCACTGACCCAAGGTTTCTGTCTGGAGTTGCTTTTGTAGCCTTGTCCTCCCCACTGGGGAGGCACTGGTCTATGTTGGGAGAGAGCAGAGCATATGGCAGCATGGGGCAGAGAGAGATTTTCCTTAGCGTCAGGAGAGATGGCCATGGTACCAGGAACGAACCTGCAAGTAATCCTTAATGAGGGCCCGAAATACCCTGCACCATGCTGCATAGTCTGGATAGATTACCCATTTTATCCGAAAACTCTTTCCAAGATGCTTGAAAATGAGCTTTTAGACTAATTGGGGATATCACATTTAATTCCCTTTGCTTAGGAAGTTTGTGTAGCCCTGACTTTAGCCCTGTGTGTCTGAAGAAGACACTGAAGCTCTTTTGGTCTCTGGATGTTTTTGCAAACTGTAAAGAGTAATTGTGAATTTTTTTTTTTTTTTTCCTTTTCAGATCGCTAAATTTGGTGCCTTTTGCTGCGGGCTCAGCTTGTGCAACCAGCACACGATAGTGCTTTATATCGCTTGCATTGTGCCTTGGGTTCTCTTACGGCTTTTCAGAAAGACGGTACGTATTTTGCTGACCCATGCTTCTGTTTTTGTAAGTCAGGGAGTAACTCTTCTTTCCAAGCACTTGCGCCACTTTTACATTCATGTACAAAGAGGGACAGCCAACCTACCAAACAGGAGACCAAATAGATATTGGTTGGTGGGAAGACACAGGCATGTGCAGCCTGGGTGCAGCTTCTGGCTCATGGCAGTGGCTTTCTCATGCCATCACCTCATCTGGAGATGAGTTTCTGTATGTTGGATCCTTGGTGGTAGCACACAAAAGCCATCACAGAGCATCTTGCGACTGCTGTTGATAGCTGAAGGTGCAGCTGGAATAAGCAGCACAGCAAGAAGGGTGCAGAGGCATGGCTCTGGGGGAAAGTCTTTTCCAGCATCTCCTTGGGACGTGCCAGGCTCAGTGGCTTCCAGCTCTGATTGAGCCAGGACCTGAGAGACCTAAAAGAGATCAGCTCTTGGGTGAAGAGCACCAGGCACATGACAGCTGGAAAAGACCAAAGGAAGGATGACCTTCAGTGACATCTCCTACCAGAGATCCCATTCTCAGGATGTTCCTTCTTTTACACCTCTTTATTACACTCTCTCATTTTGTAAGAAGGTGAAAACACCTTTTTGCATGCCTGGCTTATGAAGGTGATGTGTATCCACCTGGATGAGGCTCCCGGGTGACATTCATGGTCCTTGCAATACTCTTGTCTTCTGGAGGTGGCTGGATGCAGATGTGGTGTAGAAACTCAACTTTTCCCTGCAAACAGCTGAAACCTCCATCTGCTCCCCCGCCTCTCCCTTTTGCCCCCCTGAAGGTGACAGTTGGGCAGGTTTCTGCTGGGTCAGTCCTGCTTGTATTTTTCCACCCTCGATCTGATAAGTCAGGTGTGGTTCTAACAGCACAGGGTACGATGAAACCTGGAGTGAAGCATGGGAGCTGCAAAGAGATAAAGTGCAACTTGGACAAGCTTGATCCAAAATCTCTTCAGTGTCTCCAGCAAACCCCTTTCTGATGATATATTTCCTTTAACACGATGAAGACATACTTCTGCAATATGTGTTCTTTAAACAGAGTTTTTTTGTGTTTGTTTTTTTTTTTTAACTGGGGAGGCCCAGAGAGACTTCTGTGATTTCCAGCAAGGATAATCCTGTGGCAATATCATGTTCATGGGAAATACTTTAGACAGTCCAGTAGCGCCTGCTGCAGAAAACCACCTCATGAGAAAGATATTTGGATGGAAAATAGGACCTTTTTAAGTAAAAAAGCGATAGCTTTTTTATGAAGGAGCTGTGGCCACCACCGTTATCAAGCTCCTTTTTCTGCTGTGTAGATCATGGTGCCTCTTCCCCATAACCCCGACTGCCGAAGAAGTGCTTTGATTGACAGGGCAGTGGCTAACGATAAAGCAAGCGTGCAATATTCTAGGGTGGGATTTTCCAAAGCACTTAAAGGAGTTAGGCACACAAGTCCCTTTGAAAGTCTCGTCTTCCTGACCCCTTAGGCAAGTCTTGAAAAATCCCACCCCAAAAGTTGGCCTATCCAATTTAGCCAGCGTAATCGCGATCGAGTAAATGGCAAAACTGACTCTTGATGATGGTGATGATGTGTGTAGTTGTACTAGAGCAGCATCTTCTTTTTTTTTTTTTTCTTTTTTTTTTGCCAGATGGAATACCAGCCAACTCTTAATCGCTGCAAAGTGGGTTATCTCAGCCTTGCAGTGCTTCAGCCATCTATGCATGTCATGCCATGATTTAAATGTGAAAGATGCAATGAGTATGATACTCATGAGTCCTAGCTAATATTATTTGCTTCACTTAAATTTCACCCTGCCATGCAAAGGAGATCAGTTTGATGCAGTTTCCTAGTAATCCACAAAATCGTGAGGTTTAACATAGCATTTTGTAGGGACTTACTATAAATTGAGAGATCAGCTCTGTGTAAATATATTTGATGTTTTTTCTTTATCTGTTCTTGAAGTTCCAGCGTGATTAAACTAAAATAAACATTGTTATGCAATATGACATATTTTGGTGCAGGAATTGTCCCTAGGCCATTTGCTGAAGTTGGGTTTATGCTTCTTGGCTGGTTTGCTGCCTTATCTCTATCTGCCGGTTTCGTCCTACCTCAGTCGAGCCCGTTGGACATGGGGAGACCAGACAACTTTTCAAGGATTTTTGACCCACTTTCTCAGGGAAGAATATGGGACATTCAATCTGGTAAATAAGGGTCATTTTCTAAATTACTTTCTTTTCACTTATGCAACAGCAGAACCTATTTGTGACAATTAATGGCTTGCAGGGGGAAGAAATTGAAAACATTTTCTTTTTTTAAAGATCTGTTTCTGATTTTGACCTTCTGAAGTGTCAGATTTTCTGGGAATGGATCATGTGGCTGGGAAAGCAAAGAAATAATTCTCTTTGCCGTTAGGGGGTGAGGTGTATTTATTATTTACTGGGTGCTGTATAGGTGTCTCGTATTTGTAGCAGCCCAAAGAGCAAACTGTGCTAGAGGGAGATGGTGACATCAGTTTTGTCTTTTTCTTGTTTTAAGACCAATAATTCTATTTTTATTTTAAACTCAGCTATTTCAAGAGGTTGCGAGCAGTTTGCTATACCTTTAAAAAAGATTCCTCTTAACTTGCTTCTTACTAATACGGAATTTAAATGAATGGTGGGTTTGGGGGGTCTCAGGAGGTTCGGATGGGTCTCAGATACCTCTGATTAGAGTTATTGACTGGTCTGTGCTCTTGCCAAGGGACAGAGGAATTGCATGGTTGCTTGCAGAGAGGAGGGTTTGCATCTGCCTCCTCCAGCCCTGACTTAGATGTTCGGCTCTGGCCAAAGAAGGGAAGTGCCCAGGAGCCCTTCTGTCCTTCCTGCTTCAGAAATTTCAGTGGAGGGGGCTGGGAAATCACACCGCTGGGGGAAAAAATGAGATATGCCTTACATATAGTGTCACTCCTTGGGGTCTTGAAGCCCCATGTCCTCAGAAATTAAGCCCCAACATCCACCCAACGTGATGTAGTGAGCACCATTGCCATGCCATTACAGCCTTCTAGGAGAGCTGGGTGGCTGTGGGATGTGAGGCACGAGACTTGATAATTCCTGCTGCTGCCACTTAATCTTCCCAAAACTCCTACAGAGGTAAGATCCACCCTCTGAAGGACTTCTGAGATTTCCCCTGTTGTCCTGTTTCCAGCCCTCTCCTGAGAACAAGACTCCACTGGGCAGAGCAATACCAAAGCAAATCCCTTAACTTCCATCTCCATCAAATGTGATGAATTCAAGTTGATGTTCAGGAGGCTTAGGGATGGACTGCGTGTAATCCTGCACCACAAATCACATTTACGATGGACTTGTCTGAAGCAGAAGCAAGAAATGCAGCAAAATCCAAGCGTTTGGTCCTGACACCAGCTGGGCTAATGCCAGAGCCCTACCTGGATGGACAGAGGATGCTCTTTTAAGGGCAGGCAGGGGGCAAAAAAAAAAAACAAACAGAGAAAAGACTTAGAAGAGGGTTCCATCTATAAGCCAAGGATCAGAAATGTCATCTCCTGCGAGGGATGTGTCTGACAGCAAGGTGGGGCTTTGCAAGAAGCAGAGTGGTGCTTCAGGAGCTCCATCCTTATTTTTTAATTAAATCTTGAATGCAATTAACTGTTCCATTTTTATTTAGATGAAATATCCTTACCTTTTATCTGGTAGCCACCGCTTTTCCAACAAGCACCTATGAAGGTGGTTCCTCATCTCCACTGAGCCCGTCTTGTTTCCCAGACTTGTGCCGTGGGTTGCAAGTCTCTGCAAGAAAAATTCTCATGTATCAATTCCATACAGCTCTGCTTCTGTCAGAGGGGACAGGGGAAGCAAGCAGGAATTGGGGTCCGTGTGCTTGTCTCAGACTGTGGGGAAACGTCCCAGAAAATAATTGCACCATGCAGACAGAGAAGGCATCATAGCTAAAGCATACGATGTGCTTGAGTTGTGGGGTAGTGGGTTGGTAGCACCTTGAAAAATGTTTATCCAGGTGGTAAACCCTGCACAGGGGCATAATGTAAAACAAGAATATGGAAGAAAATCTTCCGGTGAGGGTTTGAGTAGAGTTTGCCGTCTTTTTGTTGTTTAAGCAATTCCTGTTCCCTGTGAGCACCCACCTGATGGGGTCTGGAGGAGCCTCGTGCGCTCAGGGCTCTGCCAACAGAGAATGAAAAGGCTTTTCCTTGCCCCAGTGTTATGGCAATTTGCTTGTGGATTTCTCATGGGTTTTCTTTTGTTTTCATCTAGGCCAAGTCCGAGTCAGGATCCAGTATGAGAGAGATGCTGATGTGAGTAAAATCTCAACTGCCCCGTTTAGTGGAGAGAAACCCGTCACTGCCGCTGTTGTTTTGGCCAAGGTGGCTCCTGTCCTGCCTTTCCTTGGCTTGTCCAGGAGCTGGGGCCATGCGTGTCCAGCCCAGGGATGGCACAAAACTGCCTTTCCTATCAAATGAAAAATGCTGGTTCCCCCTTGAGAACCTCCATTCATTCATTTGAATGAATTTTTCGTTCCAAATCCTGAGATGTAAACCAAGCTTGTTCCCATTTCTGATAAACTTAACGGCAGCAGGATAGGCATAGGTTATTCTGTGCTTATGTCCTGCTTCTTTTGACACTTTAATGGAGTGCAGGCAGCAATTCGGGAACAATGCACGCGTGCTCTGATTTTTCCGCAGTTTTCAACTGGCGCAGATGAAGTCGGAGTTCTCCCTTCCCGTCCTCGCCCTGGCGCTCGTGGCTTGTGTCAGCACAGCACTGCCGTAAGTTGGAGGAGGAGATTTGCTCCGATGTGCGCTTTCTTGCAGCGTTGGCAGCTTTCTTTGCCTTGTGCCATGAGGAGTTATTCTGCTTCCCGGTGCAAAAATTCCAGCAATCGACTGTGGTCTTGTATTAATTAAGAGTAAAATATCCCTGTTCTTGGTGACCCCGTGACTTTGTAGATGACAAGCTTAAAAGTCGTGAAATCCTGATGGTTTTGTGCTGTGAAAACAAGTTTCATAAAATGCAAAGGTAAAGAAAGTCGTTAGCTCCTTGTCTGAAATGGATTTACCTATGTTTTCAAGCACATAGAACTTTTGTCTCCTTTTTCATCATGCCACTAGAGTGCTACATTTTATTTTTTTTTTTAATAGGATGAAGCAGCAGAAATCGCCTGTGATCTGGCTCTTCGCTGGAATGCTCTGTCTTTACTCCCTTTTCTTTGCTTGGAGAGCAAATTTGGATATTACCAAACCTCTGTTTCTGGGCGTGGTAAGTCACACTCCAAAAATTGCTCTGAGATGTTAATTTTTGGAAGAAGCCTTAAAACCACCTAATCAGGAGCAGGTGGTTGTCTCAAAGCTGCTTAAGGTGCAAAAATACAGCTACTTATTCTGTTTCCTTACAGCTAGGGAAACAGAAATGTGGTTTCTGGGTTTTTTTCCCTAGGTGGAGCGATTCTGGCTGCAGAGCAACGCGGTGCTGGCGGTGCTGGCGGGGCTGGGGCTGGCCACGCTCGCCTCGGTCGGAAGCGCTGTGCTGGAGGGCAGCCGGGTGTTGCCATGGCTGGAGTGGCTTTCTGCTCTTGCTCTCGTCGCTTCTCAAATTTGGGCAAATTACAGGTAACAAGTCCCCAGGAGCCTCGCAGGGCTGGGGGAGTGCCATGGGGTTGGGGTGCTCCTGGGAGCCCCTCATCCCTGCTCCTGGGGTTTCTGTCCTTGTCTTGAAGTGGGAGAGGTGGTGTTCACATCCCACTGAAGCTTGCGTGGGCACAGCCTGTAGGACTCCCGTGTTTGATCTCCTTCAAATGCACCAAGTGCCAACTCCAGGCTGTAAATGGGGGTGTCATATAAGTTGAAGGAAAAAAACCCTGTAGGTGATACCTAAACTTCTAATGAAAGAAACTCCTAAATCTGTGCTGTATTTCCTAAGAAGGTTTGCAGAATTTGTTTGACCTTCCAACCCTAACCACTCTGTGATGACCTGAACAGTCACTTCGTCCTTCCCTTTCTTTACTTCTGGAAACCTTGTGGGCATTTTTCTTAATTATTTTCCTTTTTGAAGAGTTAGATCTGTAGCGTAGGTCTTCCTTATCCCATAACCGTGCTGAAGACTGTCCAGTGGCTTGAGTGTCATAGTGGGGGTGCTCAGGTAGAGGTTGACCAACCAGTGAAGTGTAGAGCACACAGGACTTCGCACACAGGAGTCCTTCCTTCGCACACATCTTTTCCCAAAGGTTGGGCTATAGGTGAGCCAGTCATAGCTCGTGTCCTGAGCCGTGTCATGAAGTGTCCTCTTCTTGCATCCATCCCTGGTGTGTGTGGACACACAACTGTGTAACAAAAATAATCTAATCTCAGGTAATGTAAATCTACTTCTACCTGAGGCTACAAAAACTTGGCTTTTAAATGCTTAATTAAAAACATTAAAAGGAAGGGGAGGATTTCAAATACTTTACAGAACCACCATTGTACTGGTACTTCCAGCTAATAAGTCTTAAGGTTTAGCCCAAGAAAAAATCAGAACGAGGGTGAGGTGCACAATGAGTGTGTATTTTGGCAAAACTGTAGTTGCTCGTGTCTCTGATGCTGGTTTCTGGGAGGCTGTAGTCTAAATGCTTCATTTTTGTGTCTTGGTTTCTCTGTAAATGGAGGTGATGCAAGATCTGACCAGGGTGAACTTTTATTGCGTAAAATTATTCTGAAGATATGCAAAACCATGCAAATACCTGTTTTTAAGATAGTGCTTTTTATCTCTACTTTTAAGCACTTGTGATCAAAGCAACAACTATGTTGTTGATAAGTTTGCAAGGAATCTGCTGTCCTCTATGCCGATGGGTGCAGTGATCCTGCTAAGAGGAGATTTACCCGGGAACGCTCTTCGTTACGTTCATTACTGCGAAGGGATGAGGCCAGATATCACCTTGGTGGACCAGGAGGTATGGTCAGAAAGTCATATTAAAAGAGGCAACAGGCAGACTTAAAAATAGGAATTAAAAGTTTATTTGTTCATTTCTCACCTCGAGGGGCTCCCTTTGTTCAAATAAGACTCATGATGAAGAAATAAAATTGATTTTTGTTTTTAAAGAGTTTTTGGGTAGCTCTGGGATGGAGCGTGGTGTGCAAGCCCCGTTCAAGCCCAAAAAGCCAACAGGGAGACAATGGTGGGTGGAGAGAAGGGGAAACCCAAGGTCATCATGGCAGATATCCAGATGTGGCACAGGGCTGATGTTTGCCTTGCTGAGGAAGCTTTGTCCCTGCTGTTTTCTGCAGTTGCCCCGAAATACCAATGCTGGGGCAGCAGAAGGCTTCTGGGAGCAGCCTGGAGGGCAGCAGGTTGGCAGTTGCTCCGTGGGTGATGCAGCTTTGGGGTTTCTCCCCAGGGCTTTACCATGCTGAGGCTCATTCCCTGCATCCCCTGTCTTATCTTGGTTGCCCAATGTGGTTTTGCAGATTTCTGCCTCAAGCTTTTTATATTAAAACGGAGGTGTTGTGTGTCCCTGGGTGGATTCTTTCTTTTTTTCCTGAGAAATGGAAGAAGAAAAATCCCCCTTCCAGAAGGGGACACCTGCACTTCCACTGCCACATCAGTCCTGGTGCTTGGCTCTGTACCAAAGGTTTGGGACTTGTTGAGAAACCCAAAACCCAACGCCTTATGTAAAATAAATGAAAACTTTGTTTTATGTTTTTGGTGATAGATGATGACTTATGAATGGTATTTACCCAAGCTGGCAAAGCACTTACCTGGTGTTCATTTTCCTGGGAACCGCTGGAATCCTGTGGAAGGAGTATTACCCGATGGGACAATTGCTTTTAATCTCCATCGTTTCCTCAAAGTAAATAAGCAGTAAGCATTTCTTTCCTATGTAACAGCTTTCCTAAAATCTTCGACCTTTTTTTCTTGAAATTGTTTATGGAACAGCTTGGTACTTCATCCAAAAGACCAATTTTCTGCACTGACTTCCTCCCTGGTGGTGAGATTGTTTTTGCAATTAAAGCAAATACCGATGCAGAATTAACTCCACCCGGATGTAATGTTGCTTTTTGTTTTGAGGTTGGTTTGGTTTTTAGGAAGGAAAAATACGAAGCTGATCGGCAGAGAGTATTTACTGATTTTTGTTGTTGTGGTTGACACGATTCATCACAAAAAAAGAGAAACATTTCCGTGTACTCAAAATGATGATGGTTGGAGAGCAATTTGCTGCTGCTTCTCCTTCGTGAACATCGTGGCCAACTGATTAGCGTAGAATAAATGTATTCCAGGAATAATTGTCATATAAAAATAGCTTAGTAGGAGTGGAGAAAGGATTAGATGCTCACGTGAATAAGAAGAGCATCTGCATTTAGACCAGCCAGGGTGAGCCTTGCGAGTGCGGGTAGGTAGAAGAGCGTCACCAGCTGCCATCAGGAAGAAACGGACTTCTCGGACAGCTTCTGGCGTGTTTGTGAGGTCCAACACAGAGGAGAGGATGTGTCTCCAAGATGTGCAATGCCAGATGGGGTATTTTTTTGCTGCAGGAGAGCTGTTTTGCAGAGTGACCCAGAGACCTGCCCTTTCTGATGGGAAATGGTCTGGATGGGTATCTGGGGTGCAGAAAATGTTGTGCTGCTCCAGGGTCTCTGGTATGGCTTCATGATTGTTTTGTTTTGGTTTTTTTTTTTTTGGCAGTAAGGAAGTGTTTGTCTGCATAGGTCTTCATGAAGGGGACTCAACCTGGAGAAGGAGCTATTCACTCTGGCCATGGGGTACGTGTGAAAAGTTGGTTCCTTCCGATGTTGTCTTTGACCCAGGAGAATGGATTCGTCTTACAAGAAATCTCTATAACTGGACTGAAGACTATGGCAGGTATGAGTCCTCTTCCTGCTCATCATTCTGCCAGCAGCATAACCACATCCATTACAGTGCTAGAGGAACTAAACATGAGCCATAATCATAAGATTTTGTGGCTTGGAATATATAATATATCCATATGTGGGGGGTTTTTTTTAGTATTAAAAATAGAGAGGATGTTTCTAGTCAAATATCAGGTCCAATTTCAATCTTTAAACTTGGACAGGAGACAAAAAACATTGGGAACTTGGGACATCCAAAGTCATTAAATGTCATAGACTGAACTGTGATGGATGGTCAAAAGCATCTCTCACTTTGAAGATAGCTGGGATGCAGTGAAACACCTGATATATCAGAGGCTCCTTCTATGGAGAGGGAGGAATAAAGTTTTATGAGTGACTGAGGGTCAGCTGAGTTCCCTGCTGTCAGAGCCACAGGTTTCATGAGGGGTTGTCTTCTGCCTGGGAGGTCTGTATCCATGTGGGTCAGAAGGGTTGATTGTGTGGTGGGTGAAACACAGTGACATGGATCTGACGGCTGAATTTTCTTCTCCTTGACATTTAGTTTCAAGCCCTCTTCCTGGGAAGCTGTCGCCAACGAGGAGATGTGGCAAGCCAGGTGATGCTCCTTTGCTCCCTTCCAATAGCTGGTGGGTGATGCCAACTTGCTGGCGTGGAAATGCACACCAAGGGGCAGCTTGATGGTGCATGGCTTTATTGGATCTAAATGTGCCAAGCTTTGGAAGCAAAAGGTTGTCAGGATGAATTGAAGGGTGCAAATCCTTCAGGAAAGTAGTCATTTTGTTCACCGAAAGGTTCTACTCAAAGTATCTCGAAGGAGCAGAGGGTAGTTGGGACACAGCATGAGAAAATAAATCATGGGGAGAAATCTGCATCACTCATGACTTAAATGGAGATGCTGGCATACTGTCCCACACATGGACATGTTGTATGTTAAGCAGTGGAATTTTTTTCTTCTTTTCCTAGGATGAAAACAGCTTTCTTTATATTTGACCTCGCAGAAACTGCCAGTGTGACTGCAGAAATGAAATCACAACTTTACACATTTGCGTACACTGTAAGTCTTATTTGGTTAGGAATGCTCCCTGCACCCTCCATCCCTTTTTTTTTAAAAAAAACTTTTTAAAAATTTCTGTACCCCGTAGAAATACAGTGTTTCCATATAGGTACTGTGATCTGCATTCTCCTTTGTTCATCCAAACTGGGAGCACAGCAGATTCAAATTTTTTCAGGGATTTTACCCATTCCTGGTAGCCCCCTTGGTCACGGAGGATGCCAAAAGCTAACCAGTCGACACCTTGCTTTTGCTAGGTTGGGCTCCAGACCCATGCCAAGAGATTGCTTGTCCTGAAGTCCCCTCCATGCTCTTGTCCCCTCTGTCATTACATAGTCATGCATCTGAGCCACAAATGTTAAAATCCGACAGTTTTCTCACTGCAGATTAATTTTGCTGCATTTCACACCAAAGAATAACACCCATAAGCTGGTGTAGATATCTCTGGAAACACTGGACTGCCCCAAATGCCAACAGAGGCACAAAATGATCAGAGTGTATCAGAGGAGGAGTGTCTCATACCCCAGCAAAGAGTCAACAAAGACTTTCAACTCTTGCCCATTTTGCTGTGATTTTTCCTGTTCTGCAAAGTTCTCGGGCACATGCCTTTTGTTGAGCTTCATGAATATTCCCACTCAACCTCCATCCCTTCTTAAGTCCTGTGGAAGACATCCTGATCTCCTGAAACACTGAGCAAATGTCTTTCCAGCCATGGCAGTTAAATCTCCTTTTTTCTCCCCAGCCTGGTGTAACACCTTTCTTGGGGATAATGTGCATAATGTGCTGTGGGGTTACCACGATCATCTGTAATGTTTCTAAACAAACAGCTGCTGTAGGAAAGGAAACATTTCAGCCCCCCTTGGATTTCTGATTCACGCTATCGCGCATCATGTGGCAAACACAGAGTTACAGAACTTGGGACTTGGACATCTAAATAGCATCTGTTCCTTTACGGGCAGTTCTGAAACACTGTTAGGAGCTGTTGGTCTCGCTCATTCAATTAATTTTTTTTTCTTTTTTTTTTTTTTGTCCCTTTATCAGTCATACAAAGAAATTGTCAGCTCCCATCCAAATCACCCGGTGAACTGGCACAAAAACTACGCCATCGCCTGCGAGAGGATGTTGCGTCTCCATCGGGTGGATGTGGATCCCGAAGCGTTGCTCTCCGAAACTGTGAAACATTTCCTTCTGTACACCCAGAAAGCGGAGGATGATCCCCAGCGGCAGGATATTCTGCAGGCTGTGAAGCACCTGAAAAAAGAGCTGCAGGGACTGAGGAAAATGAAAGAAGATTCAAGGCGGGGAGCTGGGTAGTGCCTGGTCCTCCACTGGCTGCTGAAGGGATGAAATTTTGAAGTCAGGATTTAAAATCTGAATTAGTCCTTGACCATGTGAGAATGGTTTTAAAAGGCGACAGAAATGGCAGCGGAGAGGAAATCAAGGGTGATTGTCTCCGCAGGAACGTGCTGTTGTTTGGTCTCTGATTGCTGTTGCCAACCGAACTGTTGGTGTTGGTTTGTGTGTGGGGAAAAAAAGCTCATCACTAAATAAAATACTGGGTTTCCGAAAGGAGAATTTTCTTTTAAAGGAAACCCATGAGTCGCTAGTACTGTGAAGATTTTTTTGTTTATGAATGCAGCATCCTTTAGAGATGCAAAAAATATGTTTAGCCTTGAAATGTTTCTTCTGTTACTGAGCCAAGAGGTTTTCAACAGACATTCTCCTTTAGTTGTGCTGTTTGTATGGTTTTTGTGGTCATGGGGCATGGTTAGGTAGGTTTCCATCAGGATGAGGATGTGGGACAGGGCAGGAGTGTGATTGTTGGCTGTTCCTTGGCTGTGCCTGTGCCCTGGGGTGCTGCAGACACCCTGTCCTTCTGGTGTGGGATGGTGGGGAGAGCCCAAGCCAGCTCTTTCTGCCTCCCTGGCTTTGCGGGAATGGTTGTTTTCATTACACCGGGATTTTTCATTGGGATAGACTTTGCTGCACTAGTTTTCTAAGAGTGAGCAAGCAACTTGTATTAGCCAAAAAAAACAGAGCAGGAATTCATCCTGCTTTTCAGTCTACCCCAAAAGCCAAGCACTTGGTTAACAAGAGCTCAACTGTGTGTTTTCAAAAAAAAAAAAAAAAAAAAAAGATGTAAAATAGTTTGTCTTTGAAAATGTTATCAGTTAACATGCCCTTCAAATGCTTAAAACAGACTCCCAGCTCTGTTTGGTGTCGTTCCTGGAAAGGTGTGTTTGTCTGAATTTTCATACTTCACTCTGTGGTTCTGTGAGACCTCAGCCTGATGTTTTTATAGGAGAGAAATTGCGATAGTAAGGTTTTCAGAGAAGAAAGTAGTATTTCTCTAAAGATGATGTTATTGAGCAGCACCTCTGGAAGCATCCCATCCAGAGCAGGGTGTGAGCAGGGGCGAGGGGTGTTGCGTGCGGGCGCTCTGCTGGTCTGTGGTTTGAGGTGCATGTAGGTGCAGATTTAGGATAGATCCCTTTAGAAGTAGGCTGCTTTTTGGTTGTTCTCTCCAAGCACTGAATTTTCCCAGATTGACTTCCACTGAATGCTGCCTATATGAAAATCAAACTACTGTCTAAGAATCTCTTAACTCCAGTTGTAAAATAACATCCTTTATTTTTCTCCTCCTCATTCTGATTTATTTGTGCAGTATGATTCCCGTCACAACTCCCCCTGTTACTTCCATAAAAAATTCCCATGCAGAGGTACATACAGCAGATGAGAAATGAGCAATAAAAAGAAAGAAAACGGTGGCTTCTGGGTTGTGAAGCCACAAAGCAGAGGGGAGAGAAGGAAGAGGAGCACGGTTCAGGGGTGTCAGTTTAACTCTTTGTGTTGTAATTGACTACATTTCAGGTCGACCGTGCCTCACTTAAATCTCTTCCTTTTTCTCAATCCCCGCAGAAGTGTTTGTAGGAGAATATCATACATTCCTCCGCGCAGCTTTCTCAGGGCTGGCTTTCTTCTCCCTTCTCAAAATCAGTCCTTCAGCTTATGAGAAAAGCGTTAGGAATCCCATTTTTTTGACTGCTTTTGTTACCTGCATTATTGCAAAGCCATTCAAGCAAATATACTGAGCTGAGGGTTTTCTTTATCTTGATGAGATGCCTCTCCTTAGCTGCATAGGCTTGAAATAATTGGAAGCTTTTGTGGATTCCACTATCTACTTGGGAGAAAAGAGGAGCTGGACAAAGGTATCCCAGCCTGCAGCCCGCATCAAGTAACCTATCATCATATATCGCAATAAGCAGCGATGCAAACCACGGGCAGAACCTTCCCACTGGCAAAAGTCTGCCCAGGTGTGAAGGAGGAGTGGAAATGTGATGCTTTTTTTTCCAGGAGCAAAGCAAAACTCATTGCAGCTGTGCCATTCATGTGAATTGTGTGCATGTGTGATAGCGGGTGTGCAGCTCGAAGGTATCACCGATGGCCGATCACGAAGGTGAAAATATTTAACAGTGATGGAAGTTATGAAATTCCTCCCCCTGAATCTGTTCAGATGAGATTTGCTGGTGCTTTCAGACGAAGCACTTGCGTGGATGTTTCCGAGCCTGTTCGCTAAAAGGCAGTGCTGAGGGATGCTGGCAGAAGTTTAATTTTTTATCAGCTCCTCTTAGGTGGCACCCTTAAGTTTATCAAACAAGCAAAGCTGATTTGCTCTTCGTTAGTCTCAGTTGCATGAATCGGTTGCCAAGTAAACAGGATTTTGCGTTTTCCTAATTACTTTCATATTTGTGTTTTACCTCTATTTGTTCTCCTGCGAAACCGGTCCTAATAATTAGTCAGGCTCCTGCTGCCTAGACCTTAAAAAAAAAAAAAAGGGGGGGGGGGAGAGGAAAAAAAAAAGACTTCTGAAGGTTTTCTCTCCCTTATAGATTCATTTTTGTTACAAGCATCTTTTATACATATTACTAAAGAGAGCGCACTAAGAAATGCAAATAATAGTTCTTTATTTTATTATGACAGTTAATTAATAGCAACCTGTTTTAATGAATAAAGTCACTCAGAGTCCTTCAGCACTTCCTAAGTAGGGGCCAGAATCTGTAGGGATTCTTTTTTCCCCCCCATTGTATAGCTCCGAGACTCCGCGCACTATATAGGGCCTGTATAGAAATGCTCGCTAATGAAGAGGGAGGGCGAGGAACTTGTCTGCATTCAAAGATCACTGGTGAGTCATTCAGCGAGAAAAGGCCCCTTGCTAGGAATAGTCACAGTTCCGCGGCATTGTGCTAGCAAAAGGGTTTGATCAAAGGTCTCCTGCCGAGCTTGCATGGTTTCCTTTCATACGACGACCATAATTAAAACCACTAATTCTCTTTTAAAATGCTGCAGGATGCCATGTAGGCATCTGTCTGGAGTGTCCTTTGTGCTGTCGGGAGCTGTTAAGGACCAGCGCCGAGGGCTTTTCAGCGACATGCCAGTCAGGAAGGTGATTCGACATAAGGGTGCCTCTGAAGGCTTGACAGGGCCTTGACTACACAATTCCAGCTGAATTTGCCTCCTTGTCAGCTGCCAGTAAATAAATCCGAAAGAAGGGAGGGGTTGGAAGTGGGGGGGAAAGCTGAAGTTTCATTACCTGATCCCCGGGGCTTTGTTGGTTTTTGGCATCGCCCAGGGGGAAGCCCTGGCCCCCTCGGGGCCGGGGAGCTGGAGATGGCCATTGGAGACCCCGGCGCCCGGCCCGTTTGAAGACCGTCAATACTTGTAACAGTTCAGCTGTTAGGAAGACAAATAAATGGAAGAGCCCATTAATCCCCTTTGGGTACTGGGTGCCTTTTGCCCTTTTATCGCAGCCTTATTAGGTTCCTACTCATCTTGAACCAGGAGGGATGAATTGAAGTTGTTGAGCGCTAATTGGCGAAGACTTTTCATCGCGGGCCAAGAACTTTCACTGACTTAAAAGTAACTTCGCCACGGGGAGGATCAGCGAATTCTTGCCTCGACATTAAAACAAAACCCCAAAATCCCGTTGGGATTCAATGCAGTGTTTAAAAAAAACTTAGGGGGGAAAAAAAAAGAAAAAGAGGCAAATTGTTGGGCTTGTTCTTCATGAGGATGTTGTCAACTTATATTTGGTCTTTAGAAGAGAGTCGTGGAATTAGATACAGCACAGGGCAATCCATCCTGAAATGCAGTTGAAATCCACATGTGGATCCACATGCATGTGTTACCAAAACCTGCTTGTGGGCCAGGCTTCCCAAAAGCAGCCCTGGAGATCATCTGTAAGGTGGCACCATCATTCTTGACAGTTGGTGACTGCTCAAAGGTTGAGCAGAGCAGTTCTGAGGTTTCAATTCTGGCTGCTCTCAAGTCATCCCTAGGTTTGGTGATGGGATTTATAGACGGGAAATATTTCAGTGTGGAGGCACTTGGATGTTCTCATGTGAGTTGTTTTTTAATGTTGATTTTGGTAAATGCTGCATTAATTTGAACATACTTATTGCCCTCTCTCCCCATGTCCCCAGTTGCATATTTTAAATGACGAATAAAACTTTTGCCACGTTGTGAGAGCATTTTATACATGACATGTGACAATGTCATGGGCCACCTCATCCTGGAACACATCAAACTGGGGATTTTAGAGCACAAAATCTGACTGATGTGTTCCCCAGCCTCTGCATTTGGGTGAGTCATGAAACAAGGTGCCCACGCTAAGGATGCCATCTCCCACTGGGATGCCAATGCATGTGCCCTGGTGAAGCTCACCCATGGTGGAGCTGGAGCCACCTTTCCAGGGACTTCCAGGGCCAGGAGCTTGGCACAGCGCTAGGTGAGCAAACAGGCAGCTAAAGCTCCTCCACCGCCCATGGAAGGGAATGAAGACATCATTGTCAGCACCTCCAAAAGGCTGTTTGATTTGGATCTGACCAACGAAGCCAAAGCAAGCCCTGCACGTGTTGTCCCTTCTACGGAAGCAGAAGGTATAGCAGCAGCTTGATGAATTTGGGGAAAAAAATGTACAAGAGGAGCACGGTTTTGCGGGCCTTTTTTGTCGTGTCTTTCCATTTAGCAGTGAAGCCACTTAAAAAAATGGCATCTAAAGAACTCTACTGCTCATAAAGCCTCCCCCGGGAGGATCTGCTGAGAGTTTCAGGCCAGAAGAAGGACCTGACTGCTCAAATAGTTGCCTTTTTTTTCCTAAAATTTATTATTTGTCCCTTGCTGCCTCTTGACACTCCTGTTACATTCAAACTTGACATTTCATAAAGGCTTTTTTGAAACAGAGTGAAAACAAGGAATGAGTATAAGTTGGAATAACTTTATTCAGATGAGTGGAGCTGGGGGAATTTGTGGTGGTGGAGGGCTGGTAGGAGATGGTGTGCTGTGATTGACAGCTTCCATCCATCCAGCAGTCCTCTACAGCCTGCTTCTCACAAATCTGAGATTTTTGCCTTTTGTCAGGTTGAAAAAACCCAATGCAAACATACTGGTTATCAGTGAATTTTATCAGTTGGTGAAACTACAGGAAAAGTGGGTTTTGTTGGTGAGTGAGGAAGAGACACAATGGCCTTAGGGATGATGGAGGTTACCCTGGATACTTGGTGTATGTGAGCGTTGTCGTTGCTGGTTGACAAAAGAGGGGGATAAGGTACTTGTCAAGAGAAGTTGTCTGTAAGTGATTATTTCCTGCCAACATTTGGGAAGAATTTGCTAGCTGTGGTTTGGCATTGAGAAAAGTGTTGGTTTTTTTAAAATCCACAGTCATAACTTTCATCCTTAAACTTAATTGAAGTAATTCAATTAGACGATGCCAGTCTTGCATTTGACTGAAGACTGCGGTTTGGTTTTGCTAGAAGGTAAAACAGAACCGTGAATAATTCTGACTAGATATGGAAGAGGATTTTTGTCTCTTGGGGTGGCCCAGGAGGGAGGTCAGAGCCTCCTTTGGCACAGAGTGTCACACTGTCCCAAAGCACTAAGGTATTTTTTGCACAACTGATATTTGGTCAATCATCCGACTGCGATCCAACAGCTCATCCGTTGCATTGACTCTCCTCCAAACCTACCAAGTCCTATTTTCCATCGTGTGAAAATTAGAGTCGATGACATGACATGAGGAGGATCCAGCATCTTCACTCACTGTCGTATTTAGGACCGTTTGGGCAACTCTCACCTTCAAATAAACTCAACTGCAAAAAACATGAGAAACGGGCAATATGGGCCAGGTGTTTTGTCCTATTTCAGTGTCCTATCAAGGTCCCCAGTACATGGGTGACCTCGAATATCATTGAAAATATTGGAGTTTATTGTATTTTTAAATTCACTGACATCATTTATAACATTTAATTCTTCTTGTTCTCCCTGGTGTTAAAAGCAACTAGTTTTAAGAAACCCCGGTGACCCCTAAAATACCCTTTTTTTTTTTCTCCCAACCGAGAACTAGCTTTTTACCATTTCCTTAATGTTTGCAGCTAGAAATACAGCTTAAGTGGCATTATGCTAAGTAATTATTCTTACAGGATGTGAAATGAAACAAATTTTGCACAGCATGAAATTATTCCTGCCACGTATGGCTTTCGGTGGCAGATTTTTTCGTTTGGACCGTAAACAAGGCTCGGTGGCAATGAAACAACACAGAGCAGAGAAGGAGGAGGGGGAAGTAGGGAGGAAAACACTACCAAAGGTAAGTCCTTGTAGCAAAAATATTTTTGGCTGGATCAAATATTAAACCTGCTACTACAAATTTCACGCTTTGCATTCCTAAAGCAGATGCCAAGTGATGATGCCAAAAATTAATTGGAAATAATCTTGCTTGTCTTGTGTGCTCTATCCAGCAGAGGGCACAACGGATAAATGATGTGTGCGCTGCCGAATTCGCCGCCGCTGATAAGGCTGTTTGGAATTATTTCTGTAAAAATATGTGGCAACATGCTTGTGTGCTTATTTACATTTGGGGATGTGGTCTGGAATGGAGGGTTTAGATTTAGAACTATTCCTCCACCCCCATATCAATACGGAGGAGACTTCATGTTTTGCCCTCTGTTTTTTTGTTAAATTGGTGGGTTTGCTCGTCGAAGTACAGTGAACTGGTTCAGTGTTTGGATGATATCTGGAATTAAAAATTCAAACCTTGACTGCTAACAGGGAGGCGATGCATCTTGTAATATCGCATTCTTCCAGCAGTATTTTGACATGGCTTTCTGTGGGTAAATATAAATGTTGTTACAGATTTAAAAAAAAAAAAAAAAGGTGGAAGATAATGCTAAGAAGGGGAATATTGTCGCTATTTATGGAAAAATGTGAGTTGCTTATTTATATATAACAATATAGTAATTGGGAAGAGAAAGTTTCCCATCAGTTTGACATGCTGTAGCATAAAGGATCTGTGATTGCGTTAGGCAGGAGAGAGATGGGGAAAAGATGGAAGAGAAGTCTAAAGCAAATTTGTAAAAATTCCACTATTATTTGCATTTGATGAGTTATGCAATTAGCAAAATGGACTAGGACGTTGGGGCACAGAATTGCTTTTTCTAGTGCAAAATGGATAAATATTCCTAAGTACAGTCCTTTGTATTCAGCAAACCCATCAACCAGGAACAAGCATAACCCTTAAATCATCTGTCTGATTAGAGAAGAATCTTTTTCAGAAATGATACAGATCAGAAAAAATGTGATCGTGTGCTTCCCATCCAAACCTCATTTGGAAATCCCGATATTTCAAATTATTCCCACTGCTTCCAGCCCTTTGCACGAGTACAGATGAAGTGGGCAGGAAGGAAGGGAGAGGGAAACATCTACCAGAACAAATGCAACAGTGCAGGTTTTTCTCAGACAACTCAAAAAATATATTTCATGCTGCTTCCTTCCAGTTTCACAACACAGAAATAGGTGCTGCCTTGGAACAAGTCAACATTTGATGCAAACAACCTCAGAGCTCAATCTGTGCAAGGAAAAAAAAAAAAAAGTCTGTTTTCATGTTGGAGTCTCTCCCTATCTTGTTTCAGGGTTATTGTTTAAATCAACACTTTCCAACTGTGTAGATTTTAGCTGGAGGTTTTTTTTTTTACTTGTTTGTTTTGGAGAGGAGGGGGTTGTAATTTCCCAATGTATGGGAGATAAATGAGATGTTTAAAGTGCCTCAGTGGAGTGGCAGGAAAGCTGGGAAATCAGAGAGAGATTGTAAATCTATGTTTGTTTTAGAAATAAAATAAAATAAATCAAGCAAGAGCAGGTTAGAGCTGCTAATACTGAGCTGATTAAGAGCAGCAGTTACATAAAAAGCAGCTCGAGTCTATATTGTAAGTAAGTATTATTGCAGCCATGAGAAATGCAGCTCCTAAGCTTTTAAGGGCTAGTATGGCTTTTTTTTTTTTTTTTGGTTTGGTTTGTTGGTTTGTTTGTTTTGGTTTTTTGTGAATTAAGTGCTGATGACAGGTATGGGGATTGACGGCTTTGCAAACTCAGTGCTGCTGTTTAATCACATAACCCGTGGTAGTGCCTCCAAGACCGGCAGGAGCATGTTGTCCTGGACCTCTGTGGACTCTGATTTTAGGGATGGAGATCACTGAGTCCCCCATCCAGGCTGCTGGGGTCCAAGATCGACTTGGAGATCTCTACAGGGAGAAACCATTCATGAACTCTTGCAATCCCAGTCATTGTTGGTTTGGCAAGGTTGTCTCCCAGACCCCAAATCCTTCCCCTACCTTCTACCAAGCTTGAGACTGGTGAGAAGTGAAAACCCAGAGCTCTAATATGGGAAAGCAATGGGTGCTGCTGTTCTGTTGTGACCAACCTGAGACCCCCAAAATTGGAGGTGCAGGGTCTGAGGAGGAGGGAAGGCTACTGTTGCCCTTCCCTTTGGTGGAGTTTCATCCAATATGTGGGGAATTTGCAGCAGTGCCTTCCCTGTAAACCCGCTGGCAGGTAGTTCCTTTTCCCCTTAGATGGAGTAGGAGCCGTGAAGCTTGACTGAATCCATGACAAAGAGGTTTTGGCAAAGTGCTCTCATCAGCTTGTCCACATCCTTCATTGGAGACCTTCCGTCTGCAGCTCTTCCTCCAAGATGAGCCAAGGAGAATGTCCTGGTGTCAGGGGCTGTCCATGTTCTGCTGAGGCATCCAGGTCAGGCTGATGGCAATGACAAAGAATTCCCACAGGGAATTCTGGAAATTACTGTTTTTAGAAGGCAGCCAGCTTAGATTGGACTAGGTCATCTTTTCCGTTGGTGAAACATCTCCTTGAGATGCTCCATTCAGCCAGCAGTGAAATGGTTTGCCTCATTTGGAAAATTATTTGAGCCTTTTGGTTTCACAGCGTTCTTCCTCATAGGTCCTTTTTAAAATGGGAACTGGTTGTGTTCAAAATGAGTAGTCATACATTTTGTTTAGAAAACCCTGCTCCTGAATTTTCAGACCTGAATTTTGAAAATATAAAATCATACTAATTACATATTTGCTTGGGGTTTGGGTTTTTTATTGTTTTTGGTTTTGTTTTTTTTTTTTTTTTTGTACATTTCTAATGTATTTATTGTGGCTGAGATATTCTGAAATCAACCTGAACACAGCAATGGTTTTAGTGTCTCAGGGTTATTTTTGATCTAACTAGTGGCTATTAAAAATGTCCTACATACCTTTACCCACCACTGCAAACAAGATTTGAGGTCCTCGTGGGGGCAGGTAGATATATTTCCCAATCCTTTATTACTAGAGCAGAGAAATATAAAAATATAGAAAGAATGAAAATGACTTTACTTGCCTCATTGTCTTCTCTGGGGTCATGAGCATCATGCTGGGAGGTGGTGGAGAGGCTTCTCCCAGAGTTGTCATTGCTGGCCCACACTCCCATAGCCTGCCTTGCCCCTCCTGTCTCCTTGGACCCCCCCCATGTTGCTGCCTTGACCCTGACATACAGGATGGAAACCCTCCCATGGTTTCCAGTCTCGTCCAGCTCAGGTTGGAAGGTGACTCTGAAAGGTTGACACGTCCCTGCAATAGTAACTTCACATCTCTGCAGGTTTCACTTGAATTTCCTATGGTTGCCTCTCTTTCCTCAGGTTTGCTGATGTCTCATGGAAAATGGGACACATCCTGACCTGCCTCCTGACTGGGTCTCCAGGGTAGGAGCAGCAGGGTGTGATGGCATCTCTCCAAATCCCACCTCTTGGGATCCCCTTTGCAGCTCAACCTTCTCTCTCCCCAGGAGCACAGGGAAGCGTTTCCTGGAAGGGGACCAGGCTGCAACCCAGCCGGCACAGGATAGGGTGATCCATCCCATCCCAAGGCAGCAATCCCAGGGTCATCAGGGGGGATGGCATGGCCAGGAGATTGGGGGGATTGCGCGGTTGGCGGTCCCCTTCTCTCGGTCAGCTCTGGAGGGAGCCCAGCTTGCCAGCTCAAGCATGGGCATCAGCGGTGTAGGAAATCCCACACAAGGTGGCAAACCCTTCTGCAGGTGCAATTTGCATTTTCTGAGCGCTAGCAAATAACGTTGTTTAGCTCTCTTGGCATGCAAGGTTGTGAAAAAATAGGCTTTATGTGTATAAGCTAAATATTGAAATATGACTGAGCAACACCTTAGAGCTCGAGCCTGCTGGTGTGTTCGACTCAAAGCAAACGTGCAACATCAATTGGCAGCTGCCAAGAAGAAAAGATATGAATGGAGACAGCAGGAATAAGTTGCAATGGACCAATTGAGCTGGTTTTAAGAGGAGAAAATAGCGCAATTGCTGATTTCTTTGGTCTTATGGCTCTGTGCCACAGCAAAGCCTTGTAGTAACTTGCATGGGCTTAGCAGCTACGCAAGGCAAAAAAAGAATCTTCCTCTCTGTTATTTTGTTCTAGTGGCATCAAGAAACTGCCTTTTCCTGTGCAAGATACGGCCTAAGAGTGGATGAAGGAGGAGGGTGCCTGCCCTGAGCACTGTGACCAGCAGCCAGAGCAGAGATCAAGCAGGAGGGAGTGATGCACGGAGTCCAGGGAAGGAAAATCTTAGCTAATGCATGAGAAAGGTGAGTGATCTGTGGTCTGCAATGAGGCAAAGGCAATTTTTGCGAGTCCCTCCTGTCCCACAGGACTGCCTCCATTTTCCAAAAATTGTGAGTCACTTTCTATTGAGGAATGTTGCTGTAGCATTATCCTGGAGGAAATTCATCATCTATCCCTTCAGATGGGAAAGGATGTCCAAGGATGCAGGAGTGGAGCAAAGCTTTGTGCCTGTGAGTGGTACCCACGCAGTGGGCGTCACCCATGAGTGACAAAAGATGTGCAGGGATCAGCTGCACCAAGAGTCGTGCTGGGAGGTCTGTCTTTGCCTTTGATGGGCATCCTTGCCCGCCTGTTGTTCGCCCAGCTGCCCATGCAGCACACTCCTCTCGCTACAGGCAGTGCCTGTGGTGAGAGCCTCTGGTCTTCTGGGTCAGTGATTTCCTGTGGGTCCCTTGTTGTTTGACCTGTGGCAGGGGAGAAATCCCCACCTTTCCCCCCATGCAGACAAGGGGACAGCAAGGATGTGTCTCCCTCAAGGCCACCACATCCCTTTTCCTTTCCATTTCAAACGGGACCGGACCAGACTGGAAGAGCCATAAGCACATACATCCATGTCTCTCAAACTTTTTTGGCCAAGTCTGAGTCAACTTGGCCACACGCACTGGAAACCCTGGAGCGAGGGAAGCCTGTTATCCTTACTTTGACCTGAGCGAGGGGAAGCCTGTTATCCTTACTTTGACCCGACTGACGCTCTGCAGGCTGAAAAGCAGGGCTGGAAATGGGCAGAAAGCATGCCCCAGCGTTGCACGCTGTTCTTCCACTACTGCCTTTAAGTCTCTGACATATAATCTTGGTCCTGATTTGGTCTCCACCTCATCTGGCTTGTGTAAGCTGCTTCCCGTGACCTTTCCTCAGCAAAGGGAAGAAGGGGGAGGGATGGGGGGGCATGTTAATAGAGCCAGACCCTCCTGCCAGCGGGCAGAGGGTGCTCTTGCCTAGCATATCCCGCTCCCTCCGGATAGCCGAAGCTGTTCCCCTATAAAACCAGCCCTCCTGTACGCTCGGGGCCCAGGGATGCCCAAGCATCCCCACTGGCCCAGCGTGCCGGCGACAGATCTGCTTCATTAATATTCCTGCTCTGGTGGGTGGGTGGAGGGAGCGCTGTGTCTAACCTACTTTATTCAAATAGAAAATGTGTGTGGTGGAGTGAGAGGGAGATACAGGCTCTGCCATAATTCCAGATTTAATTGGAAATTTAGTAAATCTGCTAAAATATTTAGTGGTTTCAATTTTTTCCCCCTCTTCTGTAAGAAACAAAGGATCCTGGTTTATCATGTGTCTTTCAACAACTTTAATTTCATTTGTAGATTAAGGATGGAAGCAGCATTTCCACTCGATTGCATACTGGGCATTAAGAAGACAAAACCGCTCATTGTTTGCCCAAAGTCGGAGGGGTTTTTTGCAGACATTAAGCTGTAGGTGGCATTCTTTATACCTGACATCAGGACGCTTTTGTCAGACGTTCAGTTGACAGGATTTTCTGCTGACCCGTCGAAGGTGTGTGAAGCAGTGAAAACAACCAAACCACTTCTGCCAGGTGATGGGGACCCAGGGAGAAGTGGGACATTCTCATCCCAACCCACTCGCAAGATCAGTAATTCTCAGGTTTTTTGAGAGAGCATCTGAGGGAATTAAAGAGCAAAGATTTGGTGGCCTTTCCCATAAAATAATCAAAAAGCAACCCTTGCCCAAGAAGTGGTCAATGGGACAGTTTCTTCCCCAAATCTTTGAATATCTCATGAGTTTTTGGACGCCAAAGGGTTTCATGCTTTCTGCCTCCTTTGTTGGGGTTGTTGGGGCCAGAGGTGAGGTTGGAGGATGGGATTCTGGGCTCAGATCCTGGATGGGGCAGCCCTAGAGAGCCACTGGTTTGGGGTTAAAACCATCGTTTCACCACGATGTTTTGTTCCCATGTGGGTCAGGGAGTGACTATGCAGATAACAGACGTTTCACTTCCATCTATCATTATACAAATAAGCTCCTGTTTTGGCCTCAAATGTCCACCTTGGCTTTAAAATGTCCACCATGCATGGAAGTAGTCTCCCACCCAACAGCCCAGAGAAGTTTTTTGGGGCTCTCTTGCAAGTTTTGCTGGTTGGTTTTGGTTTGGTTTGTGTTTTTTCCCAACACCGGCCAAATTGCTCCCGTGAAAGTTAGGGGGAGATTGGCCCTTGGCTCAGATCAGACTGGGGCCAACTGGGTGCCGGTGCAAATTCCATCTCCTCGGTTTTATTATTATTTTTAGAAAGAATTCTTTGTTTATACTTTCTCTCAGAAACTCAGCCCAGCCTCTTCTGAAACCATCTTTCTGTAATTCTCTTAACCGCTGTAGTGCAAACTCACCACAAAAGCTCCTCGAGAAATCAAGGCTTTTGTGAACGCCAGGCGAAAGGAAGAAAATTGTCCCCTAACCTTTCAGCCATCCTCATTTTCAGGGGAGCAAAGGACAATCTCTGGAGACACAAGGTTTTTTTTTTATTTTTTTGTCTGTGGCAGTTAAATCAGATTTATTAACATGCCACGTTATGAAGGTGGGAAGTAACATTTGTTTTCTTGGGTCTTTAGGGAATTTTTCCTGCCGTCATTAAACGGGATTTCAAACCACTGGTTTTTTTAGCATCCAGTGTTAATCCTGCAATTGGAAACCACGGCGGATAAAAGTACTGTGTAACTTGCTTCCAGAACAAATAAGGTACAGCAGATAATTTTAGTTTTAGGTTTCAAGGAGGGGGGAGAGGAAAGGGAGGTAAGGCAGCACCTTCCTTTTATACCGCGAGACAGCCTTCAAGTGCGAAAGCAAAAATTCCCAAGCTGAGATCTGGTGAATGTAGAAAAGGTTCGTTTTCAGAATTGCAGCAGCCTGTACTTAGGTGATATTAGAAGACACCATGACAGTAAAGTAGTTTTATGCATAGCGGCTTAGCTAACATATTTGAGAACTAGTTTAGTGAAGCTATCAGGTTTAAAAATACCGAGCCACAAAGTTTTAATGAAACTATGCTTGGATCAAAGTACCATAAAGAGCATCCAAGAACTGCTTAAAAGATCCTTGAGTGGAAATTAGAATGGATCTTCAGGATTTATTCTGTAAAGCCTGTCTATTTTGACCTTTTTTCAGTCTCATATGAAGGCTGCTGAAAGTGTGTTTTGTTTGGCTAATGCTGGGGACTTGCTCTAGCTATTAGGTCTGTTAAACTGAGGCTGCCACTAAAGTTTTAGTATGCATTAATTGACTGATAAGGACTTTGGGAATCAAATGGCTGAAGGAAAAGGCTATCATAGATATGTTTTTTTTCCTTTGCTTTATTTCTCTTTGCACTTCATTTACATCCCAAGCCCTATTGGTGATCCAGATTTGAATAAAGCCACAGCTTAAGGAGCGATTAGATCTCAATAGCTTGGATTTTCAATGAAATTGTGGCGTCGTTGGTTTTTTTTTTTTTTACCGCGCGTATTTAGTAAGAGGTGTGAAAATTGACACCTGGTGCAACTTTATCTTTTGGAACACTGCTTCATTTTATGCATATACGTTCACACATGCACAAAACATTTGCAGACGCGCACAGATATATGTGTATATAAAATCCTCCTGAAATTAGGGTATTAGTTGATAGGCCTTTGACTCTGTCAATGTCAGGGGTGAGTGGGAAACAAAGATGAGGCTAAGCAAAGCTTTGCAAGAATGGGAAGAGATAAGAAGACCTCCTCCTTCTTCAGGTTAATTTTTTAAGCATGTCATCCAAACGTTCAAAGCAATGATCCCGTAAATGCTATCAGAAGAAAAAAGCCATCAAGAATATATAATGCAGTAAGGGTTTTTTTTTTCATTCTGATGTTATTATCATTACTGTTATTATTATTATTATTTGGTAGCAATATGTTTAAAGTTCACCTGCTAATCCTTAAGCTGTTGATATGACGATGTCAAAAATGATGGGATTTGGTGATTCTCATTATTGTTATGTATTGTTCTTCACTAGCGTTCCATATTAATATTTATAAATGCCAGGAAAAGTCGTCTTTTTGTAGACATGAGAGCTCCCAAACTCCATTTTTATTTTCTTTTTAACAGATGAGCGTCGTATGCAATATAGATGATTACATTTTGGAAGGAAAAGGATTTCCCAAGCAATCTACTTGATGCCGATTGTAGTTTTTTTAAACTTAATTTTCTGTGAGCAAGATGACAGCATGTAGATGTAATCTTTCCTTACCACCGTTCGTAACAGTGCTTGTTCAAATAAATCCCAATTGCAATGAGTGTGATCAAACCTACGTGAATGCTGAAATGGGTTTGAAATTCCACCAAAAGGTACTTTAAGCTGCAGTGAAATAAAGCCAATGGCTAGGAAGGAATTTGGTGATAGCTGGTCACCTTCTTCATTTGAAGCCCTGCATTTCAGGGGTGCTGTTTTTCTCCTGTGTGAATTACCCAGGGGTGAAGTCCTGAGGACCAGCTCTCTCCTGCTGGGTAGTTTGGCTAATTGACCCTCCGTCATGGAGGAGGAAGGTACTTAGGATGGTCTTCTGGGGCTTGGAAAGCCCATCTTGGCTTCCATACCCTATCTCAAATTTCTCTCCAGGCTGGTGAACTCCTCTGGGGGGTTAAGGGTGTTCACCAGGGTCAACATCCACCTGGGGAGACTTATCCTGTGACCGCTGTTAGTCAAAGGAGAGGGAGGAATGGGATTGTTGGGTGGGAGAAACGTGAGTCCCAATGGCAAGTTCCCACCTTGAGTCTCCTAGTCGCAGGGGTGCCTCTCTCCTAAGCCACTGAGGGGTGCACAGCCTGTGTGTCACCATAGCTACATCCAGTTGTGCCATGGGGTGGCCCAGGCCACCAGGCTGACCCCAAGGTCTGGGCAGCCTTGGGGGACACTTTTGGATAGAACATGCTAGAGGCTTGCCTGGAAGTGCTGAGTGAGGGACATTCACTTCCCGCACTGGATTTATAGCGTATTTTTAAACCTGTGCCTCCAATACTACAACAAAAGAAGGGGGGGTGGGGGGGGGGAAATTACTTACAAATTGCTGCTGACCTGCACAGCTGGCTTATTTGGGGCTTTGTACCAAGCAGAAAAAAAAAAAAAAAGAAAAAAGTGTGTCCTAATTACCAGGCGAGCAACCCAGATCCAGACTGCTTGTGGAACTCGTTTCTAAAATATTTGCAAGGAGAGCAGCAATCACCTGGCCCCGCTTAAGAGAGTTTCCCAAAATTACCAGCGCTGTGTGAAGCAGAAACATTCTGCAAAGGATGAACATCTTCAAGGTTGCTTTCGACTGGTGTAACCCTCCCAACACCTGGAGGCTTTGCAGAAATCTGTGCACCCCAGCTTCATCTCTGCAGTGGAAGACCCAACCTCCTTTTTGCAGGGCTCTCTGCTTTGTGAGCTAGATCTTTGCATGAGCTCCTTTGGTGCGCTGTCCGGGTTTGAGACTGGGGACACCAGATGGGAGCAGAAACAAGGGGCAGGAATGAAGAGAAGAGATGGGCACAGCTGGGATGATTTGTCCTGGCTCGATGCGTGCTGAAAGGGATGTGGCTTTTGGTTGTGTGCAGATTGCGAGAGGGGTGAGGCTGCCGGGCTTTAATGGACCGAGCTGCTGCAAATACAGAGAGACATGAACTGATGAAGAATATATTCAGGCTGGATATCAGAAGAGAGTTTGAGACTCTCAGACAACAGAGATTTAGGAATGGCCTTGGGGTGAATGCTCCAGCTCATTTGAAGCTGATGCTTGTTCAGCCTGTGAAATGGGATTGTATGACTTGGTTGCCGGGGAATGTGATGGGAAGGACTTGGTGATTAAAGGCAGCCCTTCTTGCCCTCAAATGGGTTTTATGGTGTTTTAGTTTCCTGTTGGGTGCTGGAGGTGCTTCCCAGAAAGTCCTGGAGCTGCTGTCATGTTTTGATGACCATGGCAATTTACATCACGTTTCAGGCTTTTGGCATATTCTGGCAAACACAGACGAAGTGCGTGTGTCCTGGTTGACGTGCACGCCCTGGAAGTGTTGTCATGCTCTGCTTGTGAGATGAAAGGCTGCGGTTTTGGTATAACCAAATGTTCTGTCTTGACCTTTTGGGAACTGGCACCCCATTTGATCCCCTTCCTTGAACTGTGGTCTAATGTAACATCACATACATAGCAAAAGACCATTTTTAGCACTTTCAGCATTTCACGATTTGTTTTTCAAGCAGCCAGTCCAGTGGCTGCCCATTATACTTTCTGTAATACAGACTGGCACCGTGGCACTTGATGTGAGTAAGGGAGCGTATGACATGACTGCAAACAGGAGTTGGGATGTGATAACTCAAAAGATCCCCCCCTGCCTGATGCTCATTTTCTGCTGCAGGCTTGTAGGAAGATACTCGGTCCTTTTTCCTATGCCTGTCAACTTCTCAGCTCCTCTTTAGCCACTCACTTGTGGGAACTTGCAGACCTTTAGCTTCCTAAAGGCTCTGGGTTTTCCCAGAGGTTTATATCCTACAGTGTACTGTAGACAGACACATACATACCCTGAAATATTTCTTTCTGGTTTCCCCTGTTTTTAGACATTTGTAAAATCAGTGTGTTACTGTGGAATAAATAATGCATTAATCAATGCTGGGCACTTAAATCACACATTATATTACTAATACCTGAACAGACCTTCTGGATCGGTGAGCACATTCAGTTTCCAGATGCTGCTTGGTTGTTAATAGGTTTCTTGAAGAGGAGGACTCAAGAGGAACTCCCCTGTTCCCATGGGTTTGGTTTGAGCAGTTCTCAGCATACCTGTAAAACCAGCAGATGCTCGAGTAGCTTGGTGGCAGATACTGCCCAAACCCTCCTTTTCTTCCCTGCTCTGCTGTTTGGAAAGGGTGGTGTCGCAGAAAGGACACCACAACTCATAAGCAGTTCTCAAAAAAGAATCTGAGCATCTCCTGCCAGTGCTTTTCTTCCAAGGGACCCTTCTGTCAGTGCTCTGCTAACGGAGAATTTTGGAAACCAGACCAACTGCCTTGTCTTTGCTGATGGCCTGCGTGTGTTGCAAGGCTTCAAGGGAGGACATATGTGCAATGGAAGGGGGAAGAAAGTCAACAATGGTGGAGAGATGAAGAGAGCCGATGTCCAGGATGCTCAGCAGAAGGCTCACTCCCATCCTAGCAGGGCAGAGGGGAAAGGGAGAGCTTGGAAAAGCCTTTCCCTGAGGGAACCTGATGCCCCATTTGGACAACTTTTCTTCTTGCTTTCTGTGCTTATCATTTGTTCCGCCTGTTCACAGGAGAGACTCAAGCGAAACAGAGGGCTTTGTGTTCCTCCTGGCCTGCCTTAACGAGGGGGGAGTTTCGGGACCGGCAGTGGGGAGGGTGTGCTCACACACCATGGAGAGGAGACGTGCACCACCAGCCTGCTGCATCAGGTCCCAGCCACCTGCCAGGGTGGGAAATAGAACAGCTGGGAAACTGAGGGCAAAAATCAAAAGGGAATTTTTGTGGCCAACCGGCATCCTCAAAAATGGGATTTTTCTTAAAGATGATATTAGGAGATACCTTCTGCTTGTGAAGGTGTCAAAACCCTGAGCAAAACCTCATGGATTCCCCTTTCATCAAAGGTTCTGTGAAGCATCTCCCAGGGATGGTCTAAACACATTTGTGCCTCACAGGGGGTCAGTCCCCTTCAATCCTACTTGTTTGTGGCCAGTATGCCCCTAAATCCCAAAGCCACAGATTGCCAGAGGCTGGAGGGTTATTCTTGGGAAGCACGATCACATATTTATTCTCTTCTTGTTCTAAATAATGTCCAAAGTTGTTGGTCTGACTGTCAGTTGTCTGACCAAGAATGGTTGCTATTAAATAGTTAAGACCATCAATCCTAGCAAATAAAAATGTGTTTGAAATACAGATCACTCTGGATGTAGGTAGACTTGACAGTTCAGTCTGTAGCAGGGCATCTTTAATGTTTTTTCCTGCCAGTGGTTCAGATCTGTGTGGGTTGGATGGTTGCCTCACGTTCATTTTGCTCCTGCTGCTGACAACAGACATTTCAAAGAAAACAATGACTATTTCTTGGAATAAAATTTCCTCGTAAAAAAAAAAAATCTCAGAGCCATTTGCTGAGCTTTTATCATCACACTTGGGAGCAGAAAGGAAATTGGCCGTATGCTGCCTGTGAACAAAGTGCTTTTCACGCCCTTCTTGAAATCCACCCATGTTTGGCCAAGTTATCGGTAGTGTGCATGTTCTTTAGAGATTTGTTGAAATTTGGCCGCTTCATTTCTCTGAAGGCATGGTCTGTACTGCGCCTGCTCTGACCCAAGGCTGTTGAATGGGAGAGGGACTTTTTTTTTTCCCCAGAACATGCTCTGCTTAACTCCATGGCATTGATTGAGCACATCTAAGGTTAGCCGGTGAGTGAGCAACCAAAGGACCCAACCACTTTGTTCCATATGAACAAACTGCTCTTTAGTTTTCCCTCCCATGTTTCTAATTTTTCGGGGAATGTACAGAAAAAAAAACAGCATCTTGAATAAAATCTGCCTGATTACAAATCTAGGTTATGAACAAACTTAAAATTAAAGTTGCAACAGTGAGTGCTCAGTAGCTGAGAAGCTCTCAGAACTCATGCTGCCTTTGCAAGCTTAATTTGCCTTCCTACTGCTTATAGCTTATGATAATTTTTAATTACCCCATCACACGATATCTTTTCCCACAGGATCCTTGCTCCTTTGCCACAACGGATGGACAAAGATCTCTTAACAGGTACCCAGTTAGTTTTTTTCTTTTCATGCTTATCCATCACATTACCCAAAAGCAGAAGTAAATATGGATTTACTAATTAAAAAATAGATTTTAAATGGTGAAAGAATTTCACTTCTTATTTATACTGTATTATAAGTGGGACCAACCATGGGAGCAGCTGTAAAATCTGACTTTGACCGGAATCTTAGCAACCATTTGTGCTGTAGATGGCCTCGACAGTGTTTGCCTTTAATCATTTAACTTTTTATAAAACTGGATTGACAATATACCGCTATCTGTCCGGAAAAAGTCAACCTCTTTATTGCTTGAGAAGTGTTGCAATACAACGGTGATGGGGTCCTGTATAAACCAAGATAGGCAGCGAAACTCGGTGTTTAATACATGCCCAGCACACAAATAAAATGTGAAAAATGTTTCATTTTGGTCTTTAAGTAACAGAGGGAGTCGAGGAGGAGGTAGCAGGAAGCTTAGAATTGGAAAGTGATAGCTTTGGCAATGCAGTGCGGTGATTGAAAATGACATCTTCCCTACACCCAATTAAAATTCATACCTTTTAACCTTCGCCGCCATCTGAGATCCCTATCATTAAGACTGATTCAACAAGATGCCTTGATATTCTAAATTATTTGTATGCCTGGTATTCCAAATAAACATTTGTGAAATTCATTTCAAAAGATGTTAACGCTCGTGAAACCCATGTGCCCCAGAGGGATTATATAAATTTCCATGTCAAATATTTGAAGCAAAGCACTTGTACAGAAACAGTGTTTTTTTGTGTTTTGATGCCTTTCATTTCCATAAACTAGATTACTTTCTGAAATTACTTTCACACAGAGAACAGTTTCTATTGAATTCCAGTCAGTGAGCTCCTTGGAGTGTGATGTGAATAAAATATGACTGGGTTATGTCGCTTCCAGGATGCAGATGCATCTGTGCTGTAGAAGCAGGGCGAACCAAGTTGGGATTTTATCTTGAAGTGGGTTCATACCCAGAGATTTACCGTCTTAGGCTAATTGCTAAACAACTATTTCATTTATAGCCTAACGAGGAAGCTCTCTAGATTTCTGTTTCCAGCCCCTCTACCTGGCTAACAATGACATGATCTCCCTCGGTAAGTAGAGATTTGCTGGCAGGCAGCAGCAATTCCTGGCTGTCAGTGGTTCTTGAACAGAAAAGTTTTATCTGCTTCTTGCAAACACTGGTTCTGCCAAAAATTCACACGCACACATACGCACAAAAATAGATCCGAGCAAACATTGCCTCCATTGTGCTTGTTTTGCCAACCCTGTGAAATGATCAAATACCAGGTATTTAAATGGGAGATGGAAGGAAAATTTTGCCGAGGGTGTAGGGGAGGGAAGCAGCTGTGAGATTAAGTGTTTTTACATAAACTACACACACACAATCTCCATTGTTATATAATAGCCCCTGTGGCGGTGTCTTAGGTCAGCTTCTGGACATGCTTCTAGAAAAGAGGGTGAAATGCTAACTTGGGTGAAAAATTCAGGGTTCAGCCTTGGATCCTGCAGCAAGCCCCCTGAGTACTCCTTGGTCCCTCTGCCCAAAAAGCAGATGCATGCCCTGGTTTGAGGTATGTGAAGATTCGTTTGCAGGCCAGTTAGCATTTGGTTTGCTCACCTCGTGGCAGTGCTGGGGTCCTATCCTCTAACCAGCAGCAAGCAGCAGACTCCCTCACTTTAGCCTGGAGGTGCAGGACTGGTGTGGGTGGTGATTATGGGTGCACAAGAGGAGTCAGCTTGTGCGTGCAGGGCTGGGTTTTGCAAATGCCACGGCTGGGACAAGGCTGCTGCTTTGAGCTAGGATGGATGTGGGCTCGTGAGAAAGGAAATGTGCTTTCAGCTGGTGAGAGAGGCGTGAGGTTTTTCATGTTTTTCTATGGGGCTCAAACCAGTACAGTCCAGAGTGAAGGAGTGGGTTACAGGACAGGCAGAGACATGATGGTATGAGCCACTGATCGAACCAGGCACAGCTCTGATGAAGCTGTGATTCTCTTGTATGAAAAGACTGTTGGGTTTTTTTCCTTTTTTCAGCTTGTAACAAAACAGAAGCCTCCTGGTGTCCTTGACAAACTCAAAACTAGGGGGAGAAGGTCTTTTCCTGTCCTTTAATGACTTATTCTTTCTGTTGCCTCACTGTTCAGAGATATGGACTCCAGCCCAGCACTGGCTCGGGGCAGGAGCATCCCGTTTCCCTGCTGTCACCTGCTGTTTTCTGTTCCCCTGTTGGCTGGGTTCAGACAGATCCTTGATAAGGAGAAGAGAGGTGAGTGAGTGCTGGTACATGTCATAGCTGAGGACAGCAGAATACAACATTTCTGGTTTTAGGATGTTCTAAACATTTTGTTAAATATGTCTTCTGTGTAGTAAAAATACAATAAATACTGAAGGGGTTCAGCCAAGGAAAGAAGCAGGCTGAAACCAGTGGCATTGAAAAGCAGAGCCTCACAGAAGTGTCCCAAAAGCCTTCAGGATTCCCCTCTGAAGTGTCTGTCTGCAGGTTTAAAGCAGAGCAGAGAATGCCCAAGGCCAGCTCCAGGCAGATGCCAAGTGGGTGGTGGCACCCACAGAGGGGAACAAGATGTCCATGGCTCTGCTGTCTGCTTGGCTTGGGCAGGGGCTGCTGAGGGAGGGTGGGAGCAGGAAATCCAGCTCTCAGGTGTCTCCTGGCTCCACTCCTCCTCCTGCTCCTCCCCATGGCTGCAGTCCTTTGGCTCTGGTAGCAAAACCTGTTTTGCCTGAGCGATGAAGCCCATATTGCTCACAAAGAAACATCTGACATCTGCCAGAATGTCGCTGCCGGCTCCCGTGCACATCGCTCGGTGAGAGCAGGTGGAGGGATGCACCACTGCTCCACATTTCCCTTGAGGAGACCAGGAGAAAGATCTTTTACACGTAGTGCCCAGGGCATTCTGCAGCTATCTGGGTTCTATCCTTTCCAGGCTGCAAGTCTTTTTTACCTCCTCATCCTTTTCCAGCAAGGACATCTTGATCAGGACAAGATGCAGCTCTGCTCTTGGACATCAGTCCTCAAACTCCCCACTAATCATTCCTCGTTACACAAGGCTGACAATGCAGGGACCAGAACGTAGGGAAAAGGGGAACATTTTGATGTAGGAGTACATTAAATACAGCCTCCCTACCCTTTCAGAGATCCACCAGTTCCTACAGACACAGCTCACCTGAAGGAGCTGCAGAGAGAGAATCTTTTTCCACTGATTAGTGAAAGACAAAAAGCTGATTCCCAGCAATTGCCAAATAACATCAAGCTAAGAACTAAATAAGGGAAAAAAAAAAAAAAAAAGAAATGGGCTGCAATATATGCTCAATCTTTGGTCCCTTTCTTTAATGCCAGTCTTTAGGGGCAGACTTTGCAAAAATCCCCAATTATTTTAGCTGGTTAATCTGGTCCAAAGTAGGCTGTTGGCCAGCCTGTATGCTCTACGTATGATCTGGCTTAGCTAATCTGATAAATTCCCATTTATTCTCTGGGTAGGTCCTGCAAATCCAGGACTATTTTAATTAGAGAAGCTGGCCAGTGACAGTTTGTTGGGCAGCGGAGGCAAATTCGCAAGTCCTTGGGTCAGAGCTCACCAGAGATGCAGGTCATTTGGGTTAACGAGTTGCCACCGCCCTAAATGATGGTTTTTCCTTCGTCTCACTGCTGTTAGGCTGTTTTTAGCCTGTTTTTACAGATGAGCAGGCCTGAGATTATTGCTGACTTCAGTCTTGCTCTGTGGTTCTACCACAAAGCGCTTTTTGCTCTGTCTTTTCCATCTTCCAGCCTTGGTTATGCTGGCTTCTGCACCTCTTTGAACCTAAATACAAAATGAGCATTGATTGCTCAGAGAGAGGATTTGGATCTTTCGTTTTTCCTCGTGTTATTTCTTTTGCAGAGGAGTCTGCTGAGATAAAGCTTCCAGCCTGTAGGTGCTGTATCCCCCTGGCAGATGAGAGGTTGGGCCAGGGAGATCTACCATCAGGGGAGAAAGGACAGAAGAAATCTATGGGCTGTGGTTGCTTGAGGAGAAAGGCGGCTGCAGAGACATTGAGTGCCTGGCACGAGGAGGTAGAGCTGGGATGCTTTGCCTTCAGCCTCCCTTTCTTCCTCATCACAGCTTCTGTCGCACACAATACAGCTCCATTTTTATGGGCAAGGACCAGCCATACACAACAAGGTCTCTTCAACCCCATTTGTCATTTTTTTCTATCAGATGAACCTCATGCCATTAAAATTGAGGATGAGGTGCGCAGAACTCGCCAGTTTCTCAGATCATTCGTCAGAAAGCAAAAGCTTCTGTTCATTTTCTTCTGAAGGATAAGTGAAATGTGCCTATATTGGGATGAGAGACTATAAACGAAGCTGAAATAATGGAAGATCACTCAAGAATTCTCCACGCTTTGGAAAGATTTCCACTTGCATTTGTAACGCTGAAGAAAGTAGAGTTTTGTGTAAGAAACAGGCTGCAGAATAAGGGTATCTGTGTCCTAGTCCTGTCTCTGCCCTAAACATCCTGCAAAAAAAAACCACAAAAAAGCAAAAAAAAAAAACACCATCCTTCTCTCTGCTTTCTCTCCTGTGAAATGAAATTCCTTGTCCTCCTTTCCAGCAGAGCCACTTGTAAAAGGTTTTGATTTTTGTGTTCAAGGCGCTGCTGCACATGTGAAAGAGCAAGGCAGGGAAATGCTGGAACAGGATTCCCAAAGAAAGCAAAGGAAAATGCAGCCCTGGAAGCTGGGATACCCTGGAAGCTGGGATTCAGTGGGTACAGAGACGATGTCCTTGTGCGAAGGATATAGGGGGACACCTTAGACCCATCGCCACCCCCAAAGTGGGAGCACAAATCCAGGCGTGCTCCTCAGCACACGTCCCAAACTACATTTTAAGGACAGTCGAGAGGGGTTTGTTTTTGTCTCCTGACTTTGTCCCGGTGCTGGGGTATTTTGCTGATGTGGTGGAGGATGCTAACACCTTGATGGGCCCCATCTGTTCCAGCGAGGAGAGTACAGCTGAATGCTTCGAGGGTGCCCCGGTTGCAGCTTGGGAACGCTCCTTGCTTTATCCATGGTGAAGCAGTTGGCATCAGCCTCGCTCCCTGGCACCCGGAGGGGGGAAATCCTGAGGTAAATTCGAGTAGACGTGATGTTAGAAAAGAACTAACCGTTAGGGCAAGTCGGGGTCGCCAGGTCTCCCAGCAGGGACAGGTGCCTGCCACTCTGTGCTTGGCCGGCAGCCAAGGACTTAGCGGTGGGACTCATGCCAGTCACGCATGAAGAGCAGACACAAGACTGGATCCGCTGCGACTCCGCTCCACCGGAGACAATAAATAGTTCCCTTTGCTCTCCCTGCCTTTCTCGTGCGTGTTGGTGTGCAAATGCAGGGTGGCTGGTGCCCAGGTTGCTAGGTGGCATCTCCAGGGCGAGCAATGCCGGCGTTGAGGATGCTGGAAGATGCTGTGAAGCCGGCGGTGACCCTTCGCGATGCTGTTGCAGCCTGGAGAATATTCTGCACGTCCCCGTCTGGTGAAAGGGGTGGAGGGCAGCAGAAGGAGAGTGAATGTGGGCTTCCAAAGTCAGAACAGATTTCTGGGCTGCATGAAACTATCTGCACGTACAAACCGGTATTTGCATATGCAAGTATCCAGCTGTTCGGTCGCTCGCTATGCCGGAGCAAAGGCAGGCGTGTGCATGGTTAATGGATCCTGCGCACAGCTTGCTCGCCAAAGTCATGGTTGCTGCGTCCACCTAACTCTGAGTCCAATCATTATGGGATGTATCTGACAATCTAGCTGGCACATCATATGATAACTGGAATTTTTTCCTCTAGCTCTGTGTTTTTTGAGGCTGTTTGTTTTCCCACCCCAGATATTTATTTAGAATGTACTTTTTAGTAGAAAACACTGATTTTTATTTTTTTTTGCCATATAACGCAGAGCATCTCTGAGCTCTCCGAAAGTTGTTCCCTATATGTTTCAGAATGNTTTAGAAAAGAAAAAAAAAAAAAAAAAAAAAAAAAAAAAAGGGCGAGTTTGTCCAAGTCACAAAGAAAAATATGTTTTTTCTCTTCATACCACCTCTTTTCTCCCTTTTCTGCCTTCCCTTCTCTCATCTGCTAAATGAGATATTTCCACAGTTTCATTCAACACAGGATGGCAGTGGCAGAGCTTGGCAGCTATGGGAGCAAATGACTTACAACCAAAGGACAGCTTGAAAGGCAAACACGCGATTCACTGAACGTCTGGCAATCCAGAGCCTGTCAGGGGCCCTTTCCAACTTGCAGCTAAGGAGCATTGGACAGTTCCTTAAATAAAATGCATTTTGCTTTAGCGTAGCAGCTGACCATGCTGACTTCTGTCATCTCTTACATCTTCTTCTATTTTCTTTCATATTTTCCGTGTGTGGTGTTCTGCTGATCCCAGTTCTGAGGGGAAGCGTAGCAATACAGCTGCTGTGCATTTCTTTGTTATTTCCTTTCCTGCCTTGGCACCTGTAGCCACTGTAACTAAGCACTTTACAGTAATCTTAAAAGCCTTCCAAAAATACTGTGACTCATTAAAACTGACTCAATAATAAAATCGATGGCAGCCTTCTATCCCTTCTGGAAAACTCGTCTGCCCTGCAGTTCCAGACAAAAATAAACTAGATAGGCTTAGGTTTGGGGTTTTTTTGTCGTTTTTTTCCCCCCCAAGCTTGACTGAAGAAACAAATGAAGTCTTATGTGATGTTGGGGCCACCAGAGTTTGAATTTAGAGGTGTCATCCCTGTGCACACAGACGCTATTTCTGTGCTTCTTCTCTGTTGTCGGTCCTACATCCAAGATTGTGGGGTTTGAGAAAAGCACTCAGGCAGCGTTGTAGCAAATATTAAATAAAAGAGAGTGATAGGGAACAGCTTTGTCACAGCAGCGTTTGCTAGACAAAGAGCTGCAGTCTCTGCAGGTGGAATGTGCACAACCGTGCACGTCATCCGTAAGTGTGCTTGCTCCAAGCAAAGACACAAGCCTGGAAAGCATCGAGACAATCAGATGGTGCCTTTAGCTCTACTTCTACTCCACCCTATGACCCATGGGGTGAACATAAGCCAGTTGCTAGTAATATGTCTACACAGCATGGTGAGGAAGAGGAATGAGACTGATCATGATATTTTGTGACCTACACACTCCCCTTGTCCATGTCGCCAAGCAGCGGGTGAGGCACAAAGCATCTGCAGCGTGCTAAGAAAGAGCTGGTCTTACGGTGTCTGCTGATGGACTTAGACGTGGCAAGCTTAGCTCTGCTGGTCTGCCCAGCTGCTCTGCCCACGCAGATGCACAGGCTGGAGGTGCTGTGTTCTCCCTTTGCAAAAAGGGGTGAGAACAGCCTGGATCTGCCTCTGAGCAGAAAATAAATCAGCTCCCCCCTCTGCTTACCTGGTAGCGTAGCCACAACTCAGACCTGCACACCTGTGTGCATCAGCAAAACCAGGATCGCACTGCTGACCTCCTTAGCAGAGATCTTTGAGATCAACAGAGAAAATGTTCTGTCTAAGAGCTGGAGATTATCTGGTTTAGAGTGTCTCTTTCTGCAGTCCGGAGGGGATGGAGTTATTTTAAATCTTTTTTTTTTTTTTTTTGTGCAAAGAAGAAACCAGAAGATTATTTTCTTTCTTCAATGTCCTAAAACTCCTCAGGGCTGCTTATCTCCAATTGTACTTGTCAAATACACCCTTCTGCTATGCACTCTTCAGGAGAATGCATTTAAGAGCTTAGAAGATCCAGCCAGGAGAGGGGAAGGGTGCCCATATGACTTATGTGAGACAATACCTACAGTGGTGGGCTGAGAGAAACCGCTGCTGCTAGTACATCTCCCAGTCCAAGTACCCCAAAAAACCTGAAATCACTCCTGATAGCCATTTCCCTAACCTGTTCTCAAAGATCTCCAGTTTAGAAGAAACTGTACCACCACCAGCCTACTTCACTGCTTCACAATTCTCACTCTGCAGAGATTTTCCTACTGCCTAATTTGTATTTTCCTTTGCATATCAATCCTGGTGCTTCTTGTCCTATCCACCTTGGCAATGCACAGCAGAATGGCCTCTTCTACAAACCACACAAAAATGCCTTGCACGGGACTGAGGTGACGTCAGTCATAGACCCGAATTCCAAAAGTTTTTAAAATTATCACTTTAACACTGATATGTTTTTGTGGGGGAAAAAAAAAAAAAAAAAGAAAAAAAGGAAAAAAAGAAAAAAGGAAAAAAGGAAAAAAGGAGAAAAGGAAAAAAGGAAAAAAGGAGAAAAGGAAAAAAGGAAAAAAGGAGAAAAGGAAAAAAGGAAAAAAGGAGAAAAGGAAAAAAGGAAAAATTTCTAAATTTTTAGATATGAAATTTGGGCTCTGAATTCTTACCTTCTGAGACTTCTGGAGCTGCAAAATCCTCCTGAAAAGTTGAGCAGGGAGTAATGCCTTGATCCAACAGTGAACTCAGGTGCTGTGGCTGCTAATGGTTTCTATTACTGCTGCAGGCTGTAAGCAGTTAGAAAACGCCTACCATCAAAAGGAGCATTTTTAGTAGTAAACTTTGTGACATGAAGACAAATGCAGAAATCACAAGACCTAATTACATCTAATTGCCAATCCATGGGAAACACTCCAGTGAACTGGCACTCTGCAAAGGGAGGAGACAAGCAGCATTGTTTTAAAACACAAATTTACCAAACGTGTAATTAGCTAAATACCCATACTTTCTTTCAGCCAGTTGTTTTATTCTGAATCAGAGCTCCTCTGTGTGCTGAATGTGGGGAAGGCATCCTCAAATGGTACTTTGTTAAAAGGGTTTTAAATGTTAGCAAGTAAAGATCAAACCTAAATATACTTTGTGATTTCCTCAAAGGTTGCCTTGAGTCACTGGTTTGTTTTGGGTGTTCCTGGGCTCCACTGGTGTGTTGTCGTTAGCAGGAAAGCTCAGCAAGAGCCGTTCCTGGCAATTTTCAGGGAGCAGCTTGTTTCCAAGTGATGGAGCATCTCCTTCCTGCTGCTGAAGCGTACAGGGACAGGTGAGCACCTTGACTCTCTGCGTGGTTTACAAGCTTTGAAACATTTGTTGTTTTAAATTAAGCTGAGAAAGGATAGATTTAGATGAGATGTTAGAAGGAAGCTTTTTCCTGTGCGGGGGGTGAGGCAGTGGCCCAGGTTGCCCAGAGAAGCTGTGGATGCCCCATCCCTGGAGGGGTTCAAGGCCAGGCTGGATGAGGCTTTGGGCAACCTGGGCTGGTGGGAGGTGTCCCTGCCCATGTCGGGGGGATTGGGACTCAATGATCTTTAAGGTCCCTTCCAACCCAAACCATTCTGTGATTCTATGATTAAATGCCATTTGCCCAAAGTGGCATTCACCTGCACGGCGCTGACACTGCTTCCCCATGAGTTGGTCTGAACTCTCACGTGCAGAAGGGTTTGATCCCACAGATGGCTCTGGCTGTAGGACTGTGGCTCAGCAACACTGGTGTTAAGGGGTGATGCTAGCTGGCTAACCCCCACATTTCTGCAAATGCTGTTGTCCTCCCAGCAGCTTCCAGGCAGCTCAAACAAACCCAGGTTTTATTTTAGCCTCCTCTTACCTTCAAACCCCTTCTTCAGCTGAAATGTCTGGCCCAAAAGATTCAAACAGCCTTCTTCCCAACAAGACCGTGGGGACGCCAATAGAAGGCACATGATTTCCTTTAAGGAAACAACTGGGTAGAGCTGTTCCTCTGAAGTGTTCGCCCACTATGGCTGGGGTCTCATGTCTCCCCCCTACATGGCTACGTCTCCAGTGTCCTCCATGGTAAGAAGAGCTGAGGTGCCTCAGTTTCCCCATCTGGGAGGGAAATGATGCTATTGCCACATATTTAGAGGATTGCCAGTGACAAATATAGCCCAGAAAGCTCCACAGTGAGCAAGGTGTGGGTTGTCTCACCATCTCCCTTCATTTTCATGTCCTTCTGTTTTCTCTTCAACCATAGCAAACCTGTGAGTGCATGTGAGAGGAACAAAATCGGGGCTGAATGCCCTTTTCTTTTTTTTTTAAACCTTAGCAACCCCATTCTCTGAATGGCACAGTTACATCTGGTTGGTTTTGCTCATTTTCAATTTAATGTAAATACCAGCCCTGGAAGTCATTTGGGAAGCTTGCATATGCTAATAATTTGTAGCTGAATTATTATTATTTTTTTACATTAAACAATAATGTTGATATTTTCAAACTTTGCATGCCAAACATTGAAATTGAATTAAGTATTGTTTAAAATAACAATAATATAAATTTGTTTTAAATGAATTTAGTGTCATTTCATTGTTTGAAAAGTAATGTGGGAAAATATTACTGCTGGGGCAAGAGTAAATATCTAAGTCTATTAATTTTATTGAAGTAGTGGATAGATCCACATGAACTATTTCTGTGTGTGTTTGGTTAATATTTTATTGAAAATTGGTGTTAGCTCTTACTGATGAAAATCCAAACTCACTTCACATATGAAGGTGTAAAATGCATCCAACAACTTAATAACCGATTAACTTCAATGGAATTTTTAGTGCTAAAATTTTTTAAAAAGTGTTTCTAAGAGATGTATAAAAAGTGGAAATCGGCCAATACCTTCTGTCCTTATTCTGAATTAACAGGGAAGGATAAGAAGGATGTGCAACCAAGATCCTCCATTGTCTAGCAGTTGCCAGCACCAGTTGTTTGAAAGGATGGTGCAAGAATAACCTGAGTACAAGGCTATGAATCTCTACTTCTTAAATATAATGCTTTTCATGCATCAATGTTGGAGCGTTTTGCAAAGGGCCATGTGGTTAGCTCTGTTTTACAGGTGGTGAAACTGAAGCGTGGAGTAGGGACAGCGTTTGCCTGGGCTCACCCTGTCAATGGCCAGGGGTAGAGCCGGGAACAAATCCCTGTCTCTTGACAGCTAATCCAGTGCCTAAGCCAAGATGGGCTCCTGCTTCAGGAAAATGCTTCCTTTGTAGGTAGCACTTGAGCACATGTTAAAGTCAAGGGGACTTAAACGTCTGCTCAAAGTTAAGCCTATACTTAAGTACTTTCCAAACAGAGGGTAAACTTAAACCCATGTTAAAGCGCTTTCCTGAATCCAGGCAAAATCTGTCCAAAGCGCTTGATTCTTCTAACTGCCATAATTAATGGTGTGGAGAAGTTGGATTCTGGAGATTTCTCTCTCTTGCCATCTCTCGCTTTGTTGTTATTTCCCCAGGTTTTTCAGAAAGAAGAGGAGGTGAGGAGGCTGTTTGAATTTTTTAGCAGTCCTCCTAATTCTAGCTCGGCATGTTCTTCTTATCTTGATGAAATTTCGGTGTTTATTCTTGCTGTTTTATTGTGGATGCTGCTACGCTTGAGACTTCCATGCTTTTATGCAATTGTCAAATCTCAGATCTGTGTAACGTGAATAAATGTGTTTACCATGAGAGGACCAAACAGCCTTAACAACACAGTGAAAAATAACAGGAAGCCTAAAACACTATCATGTTGGGTTTGTTGACTTTAGCAAAAAAACCCCCACGTCCTCGCTGCCGTGTGGCTGTGTATTTCTGAAGTTATGAAATTGCGAGTCATGGCAGATCAGAGCACGCATCTTGTTTGACAGGAGTGAGGGTGAATATCAAAGTGTTATTCTTCCTTCCAGCAAATTAAAACCCCAGGGTTTACGCAGTGCTCCACTCAAGAATCCCATCAGAAGGCGACTTATTTCTGTGCGACACCGATAACAGTTCGGTCGTGCCAGCGCGGGCTTGAAGAGAGACATGTGTAGCCTCAATCATACAGGCAGACAGTTTGATCTGTGTGATGATCATGGTGCAGAAGAGTTGTTGTTACCTGTTAACCTGGGTTCGAAATCTCAACTGGTGCTTGGGGTGTTGTCTAGGCTTCAACCAAGGACAGGCTCTATTTCAGACAAAGCTTCACACGTTCCCCGTCACTGCAAAGCTGCCTAGAGCTAGGAAGACCTCCTATAAGAAAGGCAAAAAGAGGGTGCCCAGACTGGACGTTTTTGGGGCCAGCAGTAGCTCATGCTGGTGTAAATGAGTAGGGCAGGACAACTCAAGGGTTTGGACATGTCAAATGCTGGGGATTTTGCTAAAAGGAGGTGTAGAAGTTGTCTGGAATTTGCATTGTTCACCAGTGAGGAGAGGTTGTCAGGAAGGGATTTAGATCTGAGCAGATAAATAACATCCTTGAAAAAGGTAAAAGGGTATATGGAGCGAAATGGAATGTGCTGGCGATGGAGGAAGGGGCAGATGAGGTAAAGAAGCCATGGCTTGAGGGTTAGGAGATGAAGGTCTAAAATTAGGTAGTGAAACTGAGAGGATCTTTTAGAGTAAGGAAAAGAAACAACAAAACCCTCAGTAACTCTATAAATGAAAAGAAAAAGAATGAATAGGTCTATGGGGTAGGGAGCAGTGTGTGTCATCCAGACACTGAAGGGACACTGCCTCGGCTTTCCCTAGGGAAGAAGCTGGGTAATGGGAATGAGTGAATAGAACGGGAGAGGGTCATGTGCAATATGCCCAACTCCAAGCATCTTGTGTGGTCAAGTCTACAAGAATCAGATCAACCCCAGGAGAGAGAAGGAACTCACACATGACACCATCCCTGCAGCAAAGATTCTTGATAAACGGTTCAAAGCCTGAGGACGCTGCCCTGAGCAATTGACTGGCAAGTAGCAAGCGCTGTACCTGTAATAAAGGATGGAGCAGCTGTTGAAAAGGGATTGGGGAAACTCCTGGCTGTACCTCAACACAATGCAGTGCTTTAGAGCAGCTTTTTAAAATCTAAAACACACGAAGGCCCATGAAAAATGGGATAGATGCAAGATGAGTTTGTGAGAGAGAGATAGTGCTGGGGTCCTTGGAGAGCTTTCGCTGAGCACAAGTCAACAGTGTGATGCCCCAGTCTAGCTGGGTTCCTCTGAAGAATTAAATGTGTGGTGCTGTACAGGGAATTTGTGATGATGATGGAGGATTAAAACCAGTGTTCTGTCATGGGGCAAAGAGTGGTCAAAGGGACAAGGATGGAAAGTGATTTGGGAAGAAGAAATGAGGAATTGGAAAGTGGTTATGGAGTTGCTTGAGCTAATGAAACACACTGGTGATAGAAAATGTGGGAGCATTGTTGACTTGAATCAACTTACAGAATTTGAGTATTGTGAAGTACAAAGTCAATGCACACTGGGACCAATAACAGAAGTTGCTGCCTTAAACCATGGACTCTTCAGCTTGAAAGGCAGACATAGAAGAAGACTGTGTTAAAAGCTTAGGGAATGAAGATGGGTCGCTATGCAACCTGGCTGTGAACAGAACAACCACAATCCTAGAATATATCCATTTTATTGCAGAACTGTAGTAACATTAATATCGTTGCAGAAGACACGAAGGAAAACCTGAGTGGGACGGTTGTAGTTACCTGTGTTTGAGATTCAGACTGGCAGGGTTACTGGGGTGACTGGGGAAATGGAGAACTTATTTTGTGAAAGAAGGCTGAAAGAGCAGGGCTTGTTCAGCCTAATAACATGAAGGCTGGGAAGAGATAGGCATGCTCTCCAGAAATGCATCGGGGGGGTAAACACCAGGGAGGGATAAGAGCTATATAAGCTGAAATGTTGGCACAAGAACAAATAGGCAGGAACTGGCTCTGAATAAATCAAGGCTGGAAGTTAGAGGGAAGCTTTCAACTGATAGAGGAAAGGGTCTCTGCGACAAGACCCCACCAGTGTGATCGGGACAAAATAATTCAATAGTTTTTTAGATGGTGTTTGATAACCCAATGAAACCTATGCAGTTTTGTTCCCTGTAGTGTAAAGAAACCAGACTTGATGAGTTAGTACAGCCCTTCAAATTCTACAGTGAATCTAACATCCTAAGATGCATATGGCAGATAACACATGTTGGAGTAATTATCTGAGGCTCTCTGCAGCCTCTGGCAAACTCTGATTACCAGGCAGTGGCAGCACAATGGGAAGGTGCAGCAGGGCAGGAATCGGTTCCTGTTCACTGCTACAAGCCGTGTAACTACGTCCTTAGTCACTGAGAGCAATGGTGCCTGTGCTGTGCTGGAGCCCAGTATTTTTTTGTTCACCAATAGAGTCTTCATGCATCATCCATGGTGCATGTCCTCAGAAATGTGACTCTTCCCATGACCAGATAATAAGAACTGAATCCTACCAGTTAGCAAAGAATCTGAAAATTGTCACCTGAAAGACTCTATTCTGCAATGCTTTTGTGTCTCTGGTGAGTGTAGCGGATAATTTTGGCAGCTTAGAAATGGATGTTATCAGGAGAGGTTGCAGCTAAATGGAGATATATTTTAAATCCAAGTTTCCCTGTACCATACAGATGTTTCCAAGTACCCTATAGATGTTTTTACCCCCTCAGAGTGTGTTTCTCTGAGAAAATCCTCCTGAGACTGAATGCATTCTGCAATCTTCTGCATTCTAAAAAGATCAATTAAAACACTAAGTTTGCATAAGGTAAAGGTAATCTGATGCAAACCACTTGAAGGTCACAGAGCCTGAATAGAAGGTCACCAAGGGATCTCCAGGTTCATGTCATCAGGTGGAGGAATAACGATGGATGTGTTTTGACAATGTTTATGTTTAATTTAACAATTAACACTGGCCTCAACCTATTGATCTTCAAGCAAACATTCGTTAGGGTGCACAATGACATTGTAGTTAACAACTTTGGATTGTATTAGTGGTGGTTTCAGCTGAACTGCATTAAGAAATGCTAATTGCCACAGTCTTGAGGAAAAAAAACTGAAACAAAAGGATAGCCACACGTCTTTGATGAATGTCCCTGCTCTGGGCAGAGATGCCATGAACAGAGGCCTTAGAGGAGAAACTCTTTTTCCCTCTTGGGTGTTACATAGTTAAGTCTTATCTCATTGCCAGCTCTGAGTGAGATTGATCAGTTTTTAATTTGCCAAAAGTGATTTAACCCACTTTCACACTGATGTGAACATTACCAGTCTTCAGCTTTCCTTATTCCAGTGTGGGAGAGTGAATGTTTGCTGGTGGAGAGCACTGAGGACCCTGAACAGGCAAGCATGGTAAGAAACTCCAAGTACAGTGTTAGGCAAGCCTATGGGCAGAGCAGCAGTATATGCAAGGCTCTGCTTTCTTATTGTCAGTACTACCCAAGAGAGCTCAGAGGTGAAGCCTGAAGCCACTTGCTGCTTCCGTCTCCAAATGGGCATGTCCACCTCCTCCCTTGTGCCCACTCCAGAGGTCTTGTAGCTCTGAGGTGGCGTGTACCTCAAACCTGGAAATAATTCAATTTTGAGAATATTAACCAACATGAAGGAAGAAGGGGAAAAATGCAGCCCTGTCCTTTATTGGCGGCCATGCTGTTGTAGATTGACTTAACTGGAAACCATACCTGAGAGGCTGTGCTGTGTGCCAAAGCAAGAGGAACTCCCTGGGCAGATTTCAGGTGTCTTAACCATTTTGAAAAGTGACGTGCACTGGTTCTAGCTGCTCTGGATCCGTGATGGCAAGTGATTGAGTTAATGTTTCTCAACAAGTCACTTTTCACCAGCTGAACCATAGTGATGGCTTCTATGAAAGAAGCAGAGTTTGATGGGATTGCATTGGAGTGCTAGGAGGTAATGTAGTAGTTGGAGAGCAAGACAATGTGTGTGGTAAATCAAGGAAAGAAACTGAGATTTTGGACAGGCTGGAAGAGAAGGAGAGGAACTAGAACGAAAGGGGAGTCAGGTGGGTGACAGGAGAGGTGATCAGAGTAGAAATAGATATTTTAGCAAGGGAGGGAGTGAGCAAAGGGCTGACTTGAAAGCCTTTTCTGGAAGCTTCCTAATCTACTATTTTTGTAACCTTCCCCTGACCCTTTTTTCCTCGTGTCCTCAATTATTTGGGGTAAGCATTGTCCCTATCTTCGTTAGCTCATCTATATGTGCACGCCACCTAATGACATGGGTGAGCCACTTAATCCTAGTCTGTCAGTGTCATCCTGGATTAATTTACTCCCTGTTCAGCACTGACTGTCACTTGGATGAGTGTCTCCTGCACCTTTTTCTTTCCTTCTTTTCTGCCCCTTTGGTCATGCCTTTGGCAAAGGGCCCCTTAGCTGAAATGCCCCCGGTGACATTCCACCAGATCCCCCCATCCACGCTAAGCGCTGCAGACGTGCCCGCTTTGTCTGCTACCTCCATCTTAATTCTTTATCTGCTTACACAGTTAGTGTCTCCCCCCCTCCCCATTACTGACCTTGTGGATTAATGTATAGTACGGGGCTGTAAGCTTTCTTGAAGGCTGGGTGAATTGTGTCCTCATCTCCCCATCTGTCGACATCGTCTCTTATTGCCTTCTGCACAGTGACACAGACACAGCTGAGACTTCATAGGAAGCAGATGAAAGAGCTGTTTGGGTTTTTTTTTTTCTTTTTCTTTTATAATTTTTGACAGGGAGTTTCCAGTTTGGCAACTGGTCTCTAGTAGTGTCTTCCTTGTGGGTGTCTTGTTTAATCAAGGGGTTGCAAAGTCTGAATGTTAATCAGCTCTGTTTAAAGAAGTTGGAGACAGGAGACGTGTCATTGCTGTGATAACGTGGAGGCATAGGTCTAGCCAATGGTGTCCAGTTTGTGTGGCTGAAATGTAAAGGCTAAATATTTTGGGACAGATGAGAGAACAGAAGATGATACTATAGGATGAATAACTGGGAAGGAGCTTCATGTTCTGTTGATTTTATGATCTCTTCCAAAACTAGACTGGGGAAAGCCTTTCCACAGGTGTCTGGGGAGCAAAGCTCTCCCTTGGCCACTTGTAACCCCCTGGTAACAAGGCACAGTAACCAGGGGACTACCAGAGATACTGGGGAGCTCATCCTCTGGCAAGAAAGGGGGAGCATCCCATGGAAACACAACGTAAATGGCAACCAAAAGAGCAGGTATCCCCGTGCAGGGTATGTCTTGTGAGGGATGGTTTGTGTGATGGGGAAAAGCTAGCACCCAGACTCATGTTCAGGGTCTCAAGAGAAGGCAGTCACACATAGTGGTGGTTATCCATATCGGATTTGTGGGGCACTTTCTGGTGGCTTGTGGTTTGAGACTGTTTTTCCTGATGTCACGCTATCTCCACAGAGCACTGGCTGGAGGTGTCCGGAGAGCTGGCTTCCCTCTTTTGTTTCCAGCTCTTACTTTCCATCAAAAAATGATGAAAAGCTGCTTGAAATTACGTTTAGCCTTTTCCTTGCAGTCAGCTTTGTAGCATGACTACCGTGTGCTTTGGTGCAAAGAATTACATATTGCTCTTCTTGGATGTTTACTTTTCCATTTGTCTCTGCTCATATGCTGGGATGTCCTCCCCCTCCCCAAAAAAAAAAAAAAGAGAAACCCACTCCCCATGCTCTTGTCCACTTATGAATTCCAAAACTGGTTGTTTTCCCAAGGAACGTTTGTTGTGCCATTGGATATTTAGCTATTTGAAACAGGCAGGAAGGTGATGTGCAATCATGGCTTCATCTGTTCAAATGGGAATGGCAAGAGTGTTGCCCAGGAGCCAGCCAGACTCCTCCAGACCAGGTACAAATCAGTGTGGCTCCGTTTTGAAGCCCAGAGTTGGGCTGGTTGAGAGTTAGAAGATACCATTGAAACCATCAGGCAGACTGTGCTGCTAAGGAAAGGAAGGGCAAGGACCGAATTCAAACAGTAGACCTCTTGTCACCCGTGTCACTCAGTGATTAAATTTGCAGAGCTGTGTACAGTTTGGGGTTCCTTGGGCCACCAAAGGTGATCAGGAGCCTGCAGAGGAAGGGAAAGCCGAGAGGAGATCTACAAGCTGGCTTCAATGAATTAATGGTCATAGAGGAGACAGACTATTCTTGGAGGCATACTGCAAAAGAACAAGAGGCAACAGCCACAAATTGTACAATGGAAAATTCCTGTTAGGGATTAAGAAAAAATTCTTCACATAAGGGTACACCAGAACAGGGGATCTGGAGGTTGTGGGATCTCCACGTGGGCTGTGGAAGCCAGCTGGCCATCTAGCTTTGAGAAGAGTGTTTGGTCCCTGACTGTCTTTTATTTAAGTTAAGACATAGCTGTAGAAAACAGTGGCTTTGTAATAGTGAAGTGACCTCTCAATAGAGATAGCTCCTACTGTTCATTGAAAAATAGGATTTCTGTCCCATGGGAAATTCTGGTATTTTCATATTTGTTTTCATCTCAAATTGGAACACATAGTTCCTAAAAGGAGTTGATTTGCAAATGTCAGAGTGTTTCATGTTGACATTTTGAGCTAAAATGAAATATTTTTGTTTGAATCAGGTCATCATTTGCTTCTGCCTGAACAGCCTCTTACTTACAGAGGCTGTAACTCTACTTTTCCCATGATCCCCGGAAAGCCCACCACTGGCTAAACTGTCTCTACCATTACGTGCCCTTATTTCTTCCAGCAGCTGAGTTACTTGGGGGAATCACGAGTCTTTCAGCATGCAGTGTGTTGGCTCAGACAGATGTAGAACGAAACAAAAACCATCAGCTTTCTGGTTGGAACATTTTTTGGGAAACATTTTTCCCTGTGTGGAAAATCTTGGTTTGTGCAAAATCTCATTTTCTGAAAGGAAAGTAGTTTGTTTCCTCTTTTTTTCAAAGGGAAACTGTTCGATCAATCCAACATGGAACACAGATGTCCACATAAGTATGTGTGTGTGTGGAGGTGCTTCTTTTCTCCTTTAACAAACGCTGCAGCCACGTTCTCTTCTCATTTCCCACACATGAGCTCAGACTTTCCCCTGGTAGTTCCCGGTGACATAGCTTGGACTACATTTGGCCCAAAGAAGAGATTTATTCTCTTTAATAATAACACAGAGATGCAGCCACAGCTGGTGCCAACCAAGGAAGCCAGCGGAGTAGCTGGTACGAACCAAGGAAACCAGTGGAATTTGGATGACTTCTACCTGCCAAGGATCAGCCCCAGAAATATTAATAGCTAACTACCTGTAGTGCTTACAAATGTATTTACAGCCCATTTCCAGCGCTGCTTTGGGCAGAAGACAGCACATTTGCAGGCTTGCTTACTTAGTCTGGCAAAAAGGGGTTTTCACACTTTCTGCTCTGTTAGCAGCATCCACGGCAGATCTCCTCTCCCGTTCCTTTCGTTCCAGCCAAAGCTGTTTGTCTAAAACCTCTGCAATATCTCTCTGCAGATCTTCTGTTGTTTCTCTGCTCTAAACCGTGTGTTCTGCAAAGTCAGTGTGAGCTGAACGCAGGCATGTGAGGACATAATTTGGGCTTAAAATTTGTAGCACATTAGGAGCATGCTAATTGCCTAGGGTGACATCCAGCTGACAGCTGATTTGATGGTTACTATATTCTCATTCCTGTTTAAAATTCTATCTCCTAAATAAATGAGTGATGGGATCGATAGCCTCGCTTTGTTAACAGGAGGGCTGCGGCGCACCGCTGTGATTTTGACTTGGCTGTTTTCTTTGCCAAGTAATTATGACAAAAATGACATACCAGGTGATCTTTGCTTGTTCCTGAGACACTTTTAACACCATCTCTTAGGTACTTTTCCCGGAACCAATGGCTTTTGTCATTTGCTTCTTTGGTTTCCTGTTCATTACATTTGTTGACGAGTGCTCAGATGAATTCATCTAAGTTGGGTCCTTGCTGTTTCCTTGCCTGGCTGGGACCTTTCCTTCTGCATGCCAGGGTGGGTGTTTAAAAATATACCTCCTTTGATTGCTTGCACAAATGTTTGCTGATGAAGGTACCTACCCCGTGAGAAAATGTCAATCAACTTAATTGCATGTGCAGATTCCACTCTGCATGTGTAAATACAGGATCCGTGTGGGGTTTAAGTGTCTGTACTGGGAAATTGGGCTTTGCTACCCTTTAAATACTTTTGTTACGAATTCCCTTGAAGTCCTGTGAGGTGTCTGAAGGAGATGTTTTGCCTCGTGATGTTCAGGCCTCACAGAGATTTGAAACCTATTAAAGGGGATCTGGTGGACTCTGCTGCAGCTTGAGGTGCTTGCACAACGATGGGGATGGTGGAAGGAAACCTGCTGTCACCCTGAGTGGCTTTGGCTCTAAGTCCAGCTTCTTAGAAATATAAATTCAGCAGTACTGTAAATCAAAAGCTTGCCTGCCTTTGCCCTGGCAGGTAAGGGTGAATATTTCTTGGGTGAAGTAGCTGCCAGCAGAAATGTTAAGATGAATTGAAGCAGCAGCGGTGTCTTCAGTCCCTGCAGCAAGGGCAATCATCACGAATGGGTGTTGGATCCCTCACAGAGCCTTGGGCTGTGAGATGGGCAGCTGGAAGGGTTAATGTCACATTTACATGACTGAGAAGAAACAACTACGGGAAATGCCCAGTTTACCCAGTAAAAAGTAAAAAGATGTGGATTGGGAGGCTCAGGGGAACAAAAGACTCAGCAGATAACTTGAAACTGTTATATCCAGAAGAGAGGACATCTATTTTAGTGGCCTGCTAAACATCAGAAACCTTATATCTGTGTGGTCAGATCTCTGCATAGTTGGTTAACCTCATCATAAAAGAAGTTCAGTGAATTTCTCTCTCCATAATCTTGGGATGAGATTTTCTTACTTTGCCCCAGCACTTTCCATGGGAACTTCTCTATTAAATCAAAGCAGACATCCCTCTAGCCCTCTATCTGATAGTAGCCAGCACCACTTGCTTCAGACTAAGGTGAAGCAAATCCTGCAATGGGAAGCTAAGGAATAATTTGCTGGAGATAAAGTTATTTTGCTCAGAGGTTATCTTCAGCCACAAAGCAGAAGGCTTGCTATCTGATCCCGAGCAGCATGAATCTTTACTTGCCACTGTCCAGGAGAATAAGATCTCCTCATTCTTCCTGGTCACGGTTTCCAAAAATCCCAAGGGATGTACCTTGTCCCTAGGTGGAGCTGTGTGTGCTGGGTGTAGGACCAGCAGTGCCAGACACATGGTGTTTCACAGTTTATTGTCAGGAATATTGCTGTTTGCTGCCTGTTGTGCTCAGTTCTGTGTCTGCTTTTGCTTTTTCTAAGCCTGTTTGTGCTTAAAGAAAAAAGAAAAACAAACCACAAAACCAAAACAAAACCAAAAAAAAATCAGAAAAGAAAAAGGAAATGATTGTGTAACCTCCAGTACAGGAATCTGGTTAGGAACAGGCGCAGTGTTTCAAAGAGCCCTGGGAGCTGCAAGGGCAAATTGTCTGTATGGGTTACTCTGAAAATTGTTATATTGCCATAAAATAACAATCAGGAGAAAAGCCACTTCTCCCAAATGGCAGAACTGCATTAAACCACTTGTGTACATAATATTTCATTAGAAATAATATCGTTACTAACAGCTGTACATTTTCAGCAGAGCAAACGTAGATGGGATTTCATTGTTTCTCACTTCCACATAAATGGATCTTGGATGGTTGTAGCCCTGATGATGAAAAGCTGCAATTAAATATTAAAGTCATAAAGCTCAGGTTAACCATCTTCCCCCAGAAACATGTGTTTCTTCCAAAGGGCAGGCAAACATAAAAGCCAGGTTTTAAAGCACTAACCTTCTGCAGTTTGGGAGTTGTTTTCTAGGTTGTGTCGGCCTCCTTTTCAGATCCACGCAAACAAACCTGCAGATTAGCATGTGTGTTTGTGTGTGTGTGTGTGTGCATGCGTGAGTAACCCAATTTCTGCCTTTCATACTTGGCCCAGATTAGAGACCAAGCCCTGCAACGTGGTGGTGAAACATCCAAGCTGGAGTGGGGGCTTAGTTTTTTCTGTATTTGATGGAACAGGTAGATAGAAATGTTCCCTCAAGGGAGCAGGTTTATTTGGTGCAGCTCTATCATTTTATTTATTTACTGGTAGCCACAGTCTTATTTTGATGCAAAACTCTGCCTGCTTCCCCCATCCCCCTTCCCCTCCCGCCTTCCCTAGAAGTGACATGATCAAAAGCTATTTCTTCTTCAGAGTGATTTCCAGTAACCTCCAGAGCAGTTTTTTTAATTAAATAAACCTCATCTTGTCTAGCTTTCTGGTCAGCATTTTGAACCCCCTGCAGATGGGTCTGAAGGATTAACAGCAAATCCTCCTCGACCCAGCTCAAGCAGATGGGCGGCATGTGTCTGATAAATACTAGGACAAGGTCTGCTTCCTCGTGTTTCCAACAGATAGACGGTATACCCTGTAAATTAAATTTAAAATGGTGGCCCTTTCAACCCTTAGAATAGCAGAGGAAAAGGAATACAAATGATATGAATTTCCTATTTCGAGCACATTGTCACCTCGTGACCACTGAGTCAAACATCACCTGTTGGGCAAGTGGTACCTCCAGGGAAGGCTGGGCCAGTAAAATGCTGAACTTACTGGGAGCACAATGCCTGTGAGCCCCGATGGGTGTCTGCTGCATCTCCTCGCTGATGGCTTTTATTTGCATATCAGTTTGTAGAAATGACTGTCTCTTTGACATTGATGCCCATACACCCCTAGGAGGCAGATTCCACCTTCCTGGGCTTGCAGAGAAGTAAAAAAAACCTCTGTCATGGGCAATGGAGTAGTGCTCAGTCACCTGGGCAGAGAATGGGCCATTTTCCCCAGCTATTCACTTGCGAGGGTCAGGAGTGGTGAACCTTGCTCCTGGGGCACAAGCCAAGCCCTAGACATGGAGGGAGGTCTCCATCCTAGTCTCACTTGCTCTGTTAGAGGTCCTCCAGGCCCATGGATTTGCCAGTTCCTTAGCAGAGATACTTCACAGAAACGAACCAAACCCTTTCTCCTTCTTTTGTGCTATTTTCCTTTTTTTTTTTATTTGAAGGGAAAAAGTATAGACATTTTAAAGTGTTGTGCTTTATCCATCATGCTTCTGGCTATTTCTTGCCCCTAGGATGGTGGTCACTCGGAAACTGCTCATGGACAGAAAGATATGTCTACGATTGCTGTGTGCATGGCCACTGCCCGACAGCATTAGTGGAAACTGCCTTTCCCCAGTGACCTTGCTGCTAAGCTGGAGACTGCCAGTGGCTGTCACCTCCAGTGACACTGCTCAGAGGGTCCTTGTCAGAACAATTACCACTGGTATGTCACCGTATCATCTTGCAGAGCCTTTGGCTCCTCAGCTAGGATACCTGTGATATTCGGGGTTAAAAAGTGTTGTGTTTAGAGGCCAGATTTCAGGGATGTGGCTTGTGAAGTCAGTGACTCTGCGTCTCTGCAAACCAGGGGAGGAGGTGGTGGTGGGAGCAATGCAGAAGCAGAAAATAAGGATGTCATTCCAAGAGTCGTTAAAACTGAATATGCAAAGACTGAGTCTGAGGACAATCTCCTATTAGAGCCATCAAAACACAGTGGAGAGTGGGTTTTTCTTTCCTAAAATGTTGGTTTTCACTCTCAGATAATTTGGGCTCTGATTTAAGGAAGTAAAAAAAAATAAAATAACTGAAACAGTTTGACAGCAGCAAGCAAGTAAGCCAGCCTTTCCTCCCAGGATGTTCAAGTAGCTGCAGGGTCGTATCTTCTGCAGAGCCCTTTGTAGATAAGGTGTTGTGGGATGGAGGCTCTCTTGGAAGGGTGATAGCAGTGCAAAAAATGGGAGAATTAAAAAGGAGGAGTTTTAAAATGCCATAAGGCTGGTGGACTAAGTGTTCAGCTGTTGCAAACCAGCTTACTCTTGACTGTGGGTGGACTTGCATCATGTTACACAGCTAAAAATCTGGTCCACAAAAATCAGAAGCAGTGGAACAGAAAGGAGGCATCCAGCCTATCTTCTAGCCCCTGGGCAAGGTTTGATTGTCTCTGGACTCTTGTCTCTGCTAGTTCTCATTTTTAATTGTCTAATGACAATTTACACATTGTTTCCTTCAGCAAGATCATTGTGGGCATAAGAAACACATTTCCTCATGCGTTACTCATCCCTCAGGACTGTACGATGCTAAGGTAGAAGAACCAATTTCTTTCGTGAGATGTGCCCATGTCATCTCACCTTTAATCCTTGTGATGAGAAACAATTAAACTTCTTAATGATGGCTTGGAAGTTTGAGTGAGTGAGTAAGCAAGAAACACAACTGTTCACTGACTTATTTTTTTCCAAATAATGGGTTAGAAAATGAGTCAGCAATTTTATTGGCTTGCCCAAAATATTTTAATTTTCATCGCATTAGCTGTCCTTTTTATCTTATCTGCTTACACAGCTATGATATTGGTGTTTGATAACTCCCTGCCTTCTCATGGCCTGGCACGAGGAAGCTGAGATAAGCAGAAGTGAGAAGTTATATTGTCAGATAATGTGGTGTCCCTGACAGCATCTACCTACTCACTGAATATTTCTTCAATTGTTTATGGGCCATAAAAATATACTTTGAAACACAGGTTGCATTTAACCGCACTGTCACAGGGCAAAGTAGGGCTCACTTGTCAATTTTCAAAAGCACAGGTCTGGTCCATTGGAGAACTGCTCAAAAAAATCTTCTTATTTTTTGTGCTAAGTGGAAAACTTGATGTTCAAAGTGTCCATACCAATGATTTTTTTGGAGCCAAGAATGTAGCAGTTGAACAATTTGCACTAAAGTTGTGTATTTCTTCTCTCTTTTTTTTTTTTTTTTTCACCAGGATTGCAGTTTTACATTTTTTCAAGATGGATTTTTCTGGGGCTCATTAGAAATATTGAATAACAAAAATGTAGATTTTTTTCAGCTTTTGAGGTTAAAAACTTGTTTTCTTTTTCATGTAAAACATTTCTATCAACGTATCTCTACTGGGTTTAAAGAAAGTTAAAAATTACTGGTGCAGGAAAAAGCAAAAAAAATTTCAACCAGACAATTTTTTTTTTCTTTGAAAGTAGCAAAACCCAGCTATCTCTCTTGCCTTGTCTTTTCAAGCAAGTTTGTGAGAGATGTTTAGAGCTGCTCCTCTTTATCTTTCACACAGCACCTCTCCAGTGTTGGCTCAGGTTTGTTGGTGCTGAAGGTTCAAAGATGTCTACATCTACTCTTCATCCAACCGAACCATGCTGAGAGAGAATGAAGTGCCGCTCCTAACTCCTCCTGGCCATGGTCTGTGGTCGAAGGGCAAGGAAACACCATAGGGCAGAGCTCGCAGCAGCTGGGTGCAGGAGGTCCACGTGCTGCACTGCCAACCTGGCCACCCACCTCTTCCCACGGAAGGACCCCATGAATGGGTAAGCCTTAGGAACAATTATGAAGAGCGGTGATTTATTCTCCACTTTGAAGTGATACCACGAACCTTTTGAAGCAAAGTGAGGTGGTTATTTTTTTTGTTTCTTTTTTTTTTTTTTTTCCCAGGGATTCCCCAAGTGGATGGCTGTCAAAGATTTTAATATACTGCAGGCACAGCAGCTAATTCTCAAATCTCTTGCAGAAGGATTTTACAGAGGGAAGCTAGGATGCAAATCCTTTTGAAGGCTTTTTCCATTTTGAAACCTATAAATAGGAAAGTAGGGCAAAATGACTTTGACAAGTTTAGACCTCACCTTCTTTAATTACTCTCTTTGGATCCACAACCTGACTGCAAATGCTTATCTGCTCCAACATTACGCACAGGTTTGGAGTCTATTTTTTAAGAGCAGTGCATGACAATTCTGCATAATATTTTTAATACTCCAGGCTTCCAGAAATTTCCATATTCCAGTCGATCTTTAAATTTATAATTGATATAAATGGTGAACAGGGCTGATTGCCTCAATTGTCCTTTCAGTATAAAAAGTCCATTTATTCTTCTTTAAGAATGGTAAATTTTCTTCCAAACACTGTTTTTGCATTTCCTTTCCCTTTTTTAATAAATACAAAAATTTAAATGTATTGTGTCTTGCTAATGAGCAATAATAATAGCCAATACAAACCACTAATACAATAAATTATTAATAATTACTTAGAAGAATGTAATTTTTATAAATGTTTAAAACAGCATATCTGGTTGCCCTTCTATAATGCATAATGTTTTGATAAATAAATATTGCATGTACACAATGTGAAGAGGAAGGTAGTTTGTGTCACTTTACATGAAGCACACATGAAAAATAACACGAATATTGTACTTGATTATCATGCAAGCATGTGTCAAAAGACAAGAGCCTTGGATACTGTAAGGTGCTCACAATTTTCCGTAGTATAAAAGGCTGTAAAACACATTAATTTAGCATTATACCGCTTTATGCCTCATTTATTATACCAACATCCAATCTTGATGGATGTAGGAGAAAGGCTGAGTGCGGGAGGGAAGGTTTTGAGGAGGTGTGTGGACGTTAGTCTATGTTACCAGGGTGAACACATGAGCCACCACACAACCTTGCTGTGAACAGTTCTCTCTGCAGAGGACCAGTTTAGTTCTCCAGTCGTGGAGTCCTTCTCCATTATCTACCCAGCATGCGGTACCTGGGCACAGTGGTCTATGAGAAGCTGCCACAAGGAAGAGCGTGTAGTTGACAGGCAAGCGAAACAGGGTCTAGACACAGAGCCATTTGACAGCTCAGCCCAGAAATGTATGAATCATTGAAGCTGAGGTGACTCAAGACAGACATCAGAAGAATCAGATACTAAAGTTGCCTATCTCAATCCATTTATCAGCAGGAGCTGCAGATGAATAGCTCAGAAATGGACATCTCCATTTTGGACATTTGTGTTTGCTCACGAGTCCCGCTGTGCTATGCCATAAATTCATCCATCCATCCGTTCATCCAAAACAATCCTCAAGATTTGCAGGGCTGTAGGATTGTTCCCTCTGTCCTATGCAAGCAGGGGCAAGCCTTGCAGTAGGTTCTTGGTGACAGTGGTTTACTCTGGCTTTCAGTTACCTTTCAGCAGGTTGTGTTGCCATCTCTCTTGCATTGTGATACCTTTGCTTTTGTAGATGATTCAAGAATCTGCCCTCTACACTTGCTACTGCATCTCTGCTGTGTTCCCATCAGATCAAGACATTGTTATGGGGTGGGACCTTCTAGAAACAACTTTATCTGGCTCCTTGTTGGAGTGGGTCCAGAGGAGGCCATGGAGATGGACAGAGGCTGGAGCAACTCCTGTATGAGGACAGGCTGAGAGAGTTGGGGGTGTGCAGCCTGGAGAAGAGAAGGCTC